>CM073765.1:13519538-13590766 GCA_037127475.1 Arma custos
AGGAGGCAGAGATGGGACCCATTGAAATAATTAGGGAAGAAAAATATTCAACACGGGAAAACTCATGGGAAAGTTTCGGTTTCATAAATAAGCCGAACTCATTTCCCCCCTTCTTTCTATTTCCCGGCTAAGAAGTAATGAGAAATCCACTTAATTATAGGAGAAACAGTCGAGTATCTTTAACTACTTTCAGCTTTAGATGATACCATTTAAGCAATTACTTGAGCTCAAATTACACCGCTCCACGCTCTAATTCGCCAATAGTTTTCTCTAATTGAATAAATAAATATCTAATGAGCTGCTTCACAATAAAGGAGCTTCATTCTCGGCTCTAATTTCTCTATTATTCTTTCAGAGCTCATCTCTAGAGTTTAGCTTTAATACAGTGCGGTTTCTAATGAGGATTGTACGTCATTAATTATTTTAATAATTATTTAATCATTTAAATAAATTAATGATTATTTTATCATATTTATTAGCATCATATGGGCCATATGGAGCAGAGCTTTGGGGTCCAGCAAAAAAGTTCACATACACAAGATACAAATAACACAATCCAAAATTCTCAGAAAAATTTTTAATGCACCTTGGTATGTTTCGAATCACACTATACACAACGACATGAACATTCCCACTTTAAAATCGACACGATATCACCCGAACCCACTCGTTTTTTCCGCTTTCCTACTCCCTGTTACTTGGACTTGATAAAAAAAGATTTAAAAGACATTGACCAAGAGACCTACTGAACAGTTGATATATATTTTTTTCTCCAAAATAACTGGATGATCATGGAGAAAAACGAAGAGAAATAAACTTCATTCAAATTTGCTAGATGCGCAATTGCGCGGGTGCAAATAAAAAAATAATAATAATATTGGCATCATATGAAATTTTAATAAAAAACAAACAAATAATAAAATATGAATTAAGAAGACCAAAAGGAAATTTTGACAAATTGACGTTCTCCTATGTTGTTCAAAATTATAATTTTAGTAATTTTTATACTGGGTTCTTGATAATGTCTGAAGATATGGCCTCCATATTTCCTCTGGGAGCGGAGTTGCTCAGCGGTAGAAAGGTTTCATATCCCCCTCACAAGGCAGAATTTTATTTAATTTTCTAGCGCCGGAGATGGTTTCTGTGGGATCTAGAAGCCTCCTGGGGCTCACCTAGCCTCTATAAAGTGGACACCTTAATATGGGAGAGAATCTGGCGGTTGAGTGTGATATGGGAAAAATCACCTTCTTGCACTACCGTTCTTCAACTTTACAGAACCCGAGACCCCTCCATGGGCTTTAGTGATATAAGTTTTTTTTCTTCTTTCTCTTTTTGTGATTTTTTTATTAGTATTTTTTATTGTGTCTCGGAAGTTTGTTGTGTGTGTATTTTCTATTCTTTATATTTATTTTTTATTGCTCGATAAGCGAATTATTGACAGGTATTTCTGTTTCCTGTTTTTAGTATAGATACTCGATAATTTTTCGTTCAGAATTTTTCGGTTCATTATAAAGTATTCTAAGTCTCTTTTGAGCATATAGTATTCTATATTACTAATAATAAATGAAGAATAAAGAACTTTCAGAAGTGTCGTTATATCTCGCTCCTTCAAATGAATAAGGACCTTAAGTCAAAAATTCGTATTTTTTAGTTAAGACTTCAATAGAAATTATATTTTTTGAGAAGATTTTCTATTCAGGAACGACCATTTCCTTGATTATGATATGCTGACTTTTTTTTTGTTTTTGTTTTTTAATAAAGTCATATTTTGAGTATTATCGTGTTTTAATCTGAAGTTTTATGGAAATAACGATATTAGTTTATATAAAAAAAAATTAAAAATTTTCTAATGATAATGATTAATAGAAGAATTATTAGCAAAGGAATGCTTTGCTTTACCAATACCGATTTGTTATTCAGCTATTTTTTTTTAAATAACATAAAATATAAGGTTGTAACATTTGGTCTTAGAAAGTTCTGCAGAAATTGCTGGTTATTAGAAGTTGAAGGTTTACAAGACATCTTTTATGCACCAGTGTTCTACTTTTACACTCCTTTCCTGTAATTTAAATATACATATTTTTTTTAATGTAATGAAATAAATATTCCTTGCTCTCTAGCTTCTTAATTACTCCTGCTCAGCGACTAGCGCTGCCAAATTGATGTTGAATGCCACGACCAGTAGGTAATGAAGCGAGATGACATGCCAGACAAAGAGGTAGCTGAGGACTGGAGAACTGGAGAACACCTCAGACCACTCAGGCTAGAGCTGAGGTTAAAAAATACTAATGAGGCTGTGGCTAAGGTCACCTCAACTCTCGTCTCTCCTTTCACTTCTCTTCATTCAGGTTTTATCGGCCAGTTTATTATAATATTCCTTAGTTTTCATTAAGTTTCGTTACTAAAGTGTGAATTAAAAAAAAAAATGTCAAAAAGCATGATGTTAACAAATAAAATAAAGTGGATTATATTATATGGAACTATGCTAAAAATACCTAAAGAAAAAAACTGTACCCCTGAACCTGTGAAGGATCTTAGGATCATTATGTTGCAGAGACTTTACTTCTAGGAAATGTTCTGAAGACTGATTATTCAGATAACACGGTCTACCTCCAAATTTTACCCTATTAAAGAGTAACCACTTTATTAGAGGCTGAATGAGCCCCAGGAGGAACTCCACATCCCACACTATCCGGAGTTAAGAGATTAATTAAGTTATTTACCAAGCCATATTTGAACCCGGAACCTTCCTACGGCTACTCAGCGCACCACCATTCAGCAACCCCACTCCCAGCTATACCAAAAGAAACAACTGGATCGTAGATGAAAAACCAGGTTAGCATATAATCTGGAACGGTAATAATAATAATAAAGCTTTATTGACATCATATTACGAAAAAACCCTCTCCCTAAGGAAGTAAAAATGAATTCAGCTCCAAAAAGTAATTTTGCAGAATAGTAATAATGTAAAATAAAATAACCAACACTCATCACAAACTACAAAAACACTCTCTTAGAACAAATATAAATAAATAACAAAACTAAATCTTTACAAATTTCAATATAAAATAAAATAAACAACATTCATTATAAACTACAAAAAAAAAAGTTCTTTTACTATACCCAAAATAAGGGGGGAAAACCTGGCGAGTGAGCGTGACCTAGGACAAGTCACCTCCTTGCAGAACCGTTGTCCATGAAACATGACAGTCTCTATCATGTACTGAACCCCAGACTCGTTCACGGGTCGCAGTGGTTCCAGGTTTTTACCCTCTTAGGAGACGAATTTTCAAAAATCCTTTATTAGTGCGCGTTGGCCTTATAAAATGTACCTACTGTACAAATTTCAAGTCTGTAGCTTATTTCGTTTTGGCTCTGCGATGGTCTTTTTATTCAGGACGAACTCTTTTATATATATGGATAATAAAACTATATTTTTATCATTTTCGTTACGAAATAAAACAAACAACACTCACTACAAATCACAAAAACAAAACAAAAAGGATTAATTATTAATTAGTCCTTTATCCGTGACTCTCTCTCCGCCCAAAATCTCTTCGTCCTCTCTGATCGCTTTCACCCACCCTTTTTGGAAATTTTGATCGCCCGGTGCGTTCTTGCCTGGAGCCTCAACCTCTTGCCTTGGGTTATTTTCTCAGAATTACTTCTTAACCCCAAGTTCTCTCATTTCTCTCATGTCTCTCATATGATTAAGGAATCAGGAGCTTAAACTAGTTCGATTTATTTGATTATTATTTTGAAGCAGTTCAAATATTCTTTTCGTTAGCCTAATTGCATTCATTTGCAGGATATGTCCATAAAACTATTTCTGCATGTATTTTATTTACATATTTGTTTTTGTTCTCCGAACCGGAAACTGTGCACGAGCTCTGTATCTCGGGAAACGTTGAATGGAATCGGTCCTGTTCTATTGAAGGAGACCGTGTTGCCTGCTCCACGATGGCTATTGTTTTGATAGTACCATGCAATTTGCAAACATTCCATTATGAAAGGTTCATCAAAGGGCAGATCTGCAGCCGTGTTTAGGCGGGAAAGTCACTATTGTACCTCTAACATTGTATGATTTAACAACAGCATGTACCCTATGTATTGTGAAATGAAATCCAGCATAAAAGTAAAATAGATTTTATACACAGAATAATACATATACTGTTATAAATATTCAGCAGACTGATATAAATAGTATTAGGATAATCGTACTATTGTTATATCTTTGTTAGGAATCCTTATTAATAAATAAAACAGCATTAATAATGTGGAGGATAATATTGAACTCATTAGAAATTACTTTTTTTTAAATATAAAATGGAGTAGAAACAGCACACATACACAAAAACATCCAAACACAAGAAACAAACATACCTATGTAAAAATAAATATATGTTCAATCAATATATTTTGATATATGTTAAACAATCTTTTGGCGACGTTTCGATACTTTATTGTTGTCTTCTTCATGCGAAACAGATGTCAAAACTAAACCAATCGATTAATAGAATGGGAAAGAAATATAATTTTATTCTGGGACCTTGGTCCCTTAAGAATAAATTTGTGTAATAGTAATACAATATATATATCAGACGAAGAGGCTGCACAATAGAAATAATATGCTGTATATAAATAAGTATAAAATAAAAAGTTCTGCCCTCTAAAATATTATGAAAATTGGGTACCCAAAATAAGGGGAGCAAATCTGGCGGTTTAGCGTGATCTAAGACAAGTCACCTCCTTGCAGAACCATGAAACAGTACAATCTATACCATCTACTGAACCCCAGACCCGATCACGGGTTGTAGTTGATCAGGTTTTATAAAACAAAAAGTAATTACTGCTCAGCAAATAAATTTAACAAAATCAATTATAAGAACCAAGCAAACAAAAAATAAATAAACCAAAATAAAATATAATTAAGTTATACTTGAAGAAAATTAACAATAACTCTTTGGTTATTTCTTATGAATATGAGCTAATAATTACAACCGATTAGAGAGCATATACCTATAAAATATTAATAATATCCTACAAATATTATTCAAGATTTAGTGTTTTATTTATTTATTTTTTTATAAGTAATATAAATCTTCTCTATTCCAAATGTAAGATAGGAAATATCTTAGATAATAATGAAATCTTGCGGTAAAAAGTTGAAACATAGCTGGCTAACTCCTTATGTATTACTTATCAGTTGGTGCTCAGAAAATAAAAATAAATATACAACATAAAATAAGGTCTGAATGCAAGAAGAATACTGAAAGTAAATAAATAAACGATTAGAATTAATAAAAAAAAAATTAGCACATGTTGCTTTTTTAGAAGGTACATAACAGTTAATGCCGAAATGATGAGGCTGAATTAGAAATCAGATTCCCTAAATTATAAATTAGTAACGCGGAAATTCTATTGGAATAAAAATTCACCTTATGTATTGGTCTGATCATTAGTAACTCGTTTTTATTTTTTCACTAATAACAATGAGAAATAAGAACAATGAAGTTCTTAGGGAGAGAAGAAGAGGGATTTTCAAGGAGTTCTCTCTAGAATTAAAACTTTCAAGAGAGAGAAGATGAATAAGTATTTCTCAATTTAAAAAAAACATGACAGTGATCAAAAGTATTTTCAGGTGAAAAACCCAGTATGTTTAGAAATCCAAGAAATACCAGGATAAATGATATATGCTTGTTTTGAGTGTAATCCTGAAATAATATACTGTGGCTCCTAAAAAAAAAATCATTTTTTCGACAAAATAGTTTTCGAACTACAGTATAAGCCAGGGTTAATGCGCTTAGAAAAGTCCATCTGCGTACAAATACAAATGTGTGAGTTCGATTCCTGGCCCAGGAATTCCTTAAGCACCACCATTTATCGGGTATTCGAGGCCCTTCAGTCTACTGGAGACAACTCGCAAAAACCGAAAGGAAATGTATGTCCTCGTGCGTCTGCTTATCCCCAACGGCCTTAATCCTTGGATCTAGAGCGCTTTTTCACTGTCCTTGAACCCAAATTTACGTCGGTAGGAAAGTCACTGGTGAATCTACTCCAGGGAGACTGGCAATGGAGCCATCGGCAGTCTGCTACTGCTTCATGGAAACCATGGTTCGCAGCATCATTAAGTTGGATGACCCAGATTGTCTGTGCTCTCAAAAGCAATATATATGTCTGCAAACTACACCAATCATCACAACGCATGACCAAATTATTTATGGTCTATAATCTGAAAAATAATATCTACTTAAGGACAATAAATATTCAAAACTTTCTACTCAGTTTCCTTCACTTTCCTACTTACGAATTGCCACAAAAAGTAATAAACAACCTTCATTCAGTCTAAGTTCAAGGGCAAGAGTTAATTAATTTTTAAGCATTTCGATTCTTAAGTTGTAAAGGGTTGATTTAAATTGCATAAACAATTAACACGTATATAATTAAAACTGTCTCGAATTAGACCTTTTGTCAGTTTGGAGAGTTCATTGTTAAATCTTAATTAACGGGAAAGGTTGAGATAAGTTGTTAGTCAACTGGAAGTCTTAGCTAACGGGTTTATTCAATGGCTATAACGAATTGATAACTATTAATGTCTGTTGGAAGAAGAATACATCGATGTGTTCATGTCGATTATCGATGTATTACTGAAAAGTAGCAGGTATCTTTAGACGTTAAAAAAAATGTTTCATATAGACTGAAACATATCTGGAGCAGAGATCTACCATAGGGAGATCAAGCGAGCTAAGAGTTCCTTTAAAGGGAGGTTTATCTATCCAAGTTATATGTGAATCCTCAAAAGGGGGGTTTACGAAAGAAGAACACACATACAAGATACACCCATTTTTAAAATATTCCGAATATTATTTGTTGTATCAATATGGAAACGACCTTATCACTCCCCTTATCATAATGCGGTTGGCATTACAACTACAACAGTTCTTGTACAAGTTCTTGGTTATACCATTCTTCGGAAGTGACGTAAAGTGGCGATCCCGAGCCTGTATATCCTGATCAGGTACTCGAAAGTTCCCTATCCTTATTATTCCTGGTAAACTTTGGAACTGCCATTACAGCATCAACCGATTAGCCATAAGAGCATAAAGTGTGGTTAAATAAATAAAAAAACTTCTTCTATTGACTCAATATCAGTGGTCACGACGATCTCTCAACATTCGTGTAAAGTGAACATGATGGTCACATGTTATACGTTGATGTTTTATATCATTATACATAAATTTTCTGATTCGTATTAACGCCCCGCAGATATTTCAAACATCGAATTTATTATCAACGATTTAATTATACCTGACAGGCTACTTAAATACTTACTTGATAAACGCTCCAAGCGTCCAAGTAACTACAAAAGACTCTTCTACATGACCTATTTGGACTTACGGAGTAGAGCTTTGGGGCTCCACTAAGCCATCGAATTCCTTTCGTATCCAATCCCTACAATCCAAAATCCTTCGTAAAATCCTCAATGCTCCTTAGTTTGTTAAGAATAAAGTCTTCCATAACGACCTTAATGTCCTATTTGTTGCAGATTTGGCCCGAACCCGGTATCTATCCTTTCATAACAAACTTCATTCCCACCTAGTTTCAAACCTAGCTTCCTCTTCAATTCCCGATAATGCTTCGAGTATTATATGAATATGAGCTAATAATTACAACTGATTAGAGAGCATATACCTGTAATATATTAATAGTATCCTACAAATATTATTCAAGATTTAGTGTTTTATTTATTTATCTTCTCTATTCCAGATGTGAAGATAGGCAATATCTTAGATAATAATGAAATCTTGAGGTAAAAAGTTGAAACATAGCTGGCTAATTCCTTATGTATTACTTATCAGTTGGAGCTCAGTAAATAAAAACAATTAGACAACATAAAATAAGGTCTGATTGCAAGAAGAATACTAAAAGTAAATAAATAAATAAATAAACGAATATTAAACGTCTGAAAGGAAGATAGCCTCGTGATCTTCTTAGTTGAACTTTGCTTTGAGTACTAGTGGGCAGTTTCTCTACTTATCATTATCTCATGTCATTATGTATCACTTATTCTATTTACTTGTTGTATTGTAAATATCAATATATAAAAAAAATAACAAAAAAATATGACATCCCTATTCATTGAAGGAAATATGACAAAAGCCAAGAAAAAAATCATCGTTTAACAATTTTAACTAAGAATAGATTTTATTGAATGTATCGCTTATAAGTAAAAGTTTTAAGGTGTGGAAATTCCGCAGAACATTCGTTCTAAAAAGGATGAAACTATTCTTGAATTTGGGAGATTATACAATGCTCAATTGCATAGAATGCATCTGGATGATAATTAGGTGAGCTTGTAAAGCCGTTGGGCTTATTAACAAACAAATAGCTAAAATATTAATAAGCTCTGAGCCGACTGAAAAAAATCCGAGGGGTAGACCGAGGCGTCGATGGGAGGATTGCATAATGAGTCACATAGCGAATTTGGGTTTGAGTAGTGATAAGTAGAGATTGGTTAATTCGGCATCGAGTCTTAGGGTTTACTAAGCCTTATTATCATCATCACTTAATGAATAAACATTATCTAGTAAGTATAAATCAGAACGATAACTGAAGTAAAGGCAAAAACAATATATATTGATAATAATTGTTGACCTATGATAATTTATGTTGAAGAAATTGGTCCAGGTAGAGGTCACTGAATGAAATTCTCAAGTAATTTCAGATGATATTTATTGTTAGCCAACGTTTCGACCTACGTTGTAGGTCTTCTTCAGGGCTGTGGGGGGTGGGACGGGGGTTGGGTCCTCTCTGGCTATGAAACACTGACTGATATGTCAGTGTTTCATAGCCAGAGAGGACCCAACCCCCGTCCCACCCCCCACAGCCCTGAAGAAGACCTACAACGTAGGTCGAAACGTTGGCTAACAATAAATATCATCTGAAATTACTTGAGAATTTCATTCAGTGACCTCTACCCGGACCAATTTCTTCAACAAAAACAATATATGTTGAAGTGGATAGGACTTCATCACAATCAAGTCGAGTTTCACCACACCTATTATTTATGCTCTGATTGTGAACACAATATGCATTCAACTGAAAAATAGTAATGC
Source organism: Arma custos (assembly GCA_037127475.1). Classification (NCBI taxonomy): domain Eukaryota; kingdom Metazoa; phylum Arthropoda; class Insecta; order Hemiptera; family Pentatomidae; genus Arma; species Arma custos. The sequence continues at coordinate 13,528,655 of CM073765.1, forward strand.
TGTTCTTAACAATTTGCTGATTTCATACTTCAAATGAATAAAATTGTTGGTGTTATGCCATACTATGTATCGATTTATTTACTAACTAATATATCCATTTATTTACTTAAATCGATTTACTTTGGTACTTTATTTTCAATTTAGTAATTTCTTAAAGAAAATTAACTGTTTTGTAAGTGCGATTTTTGCTCAACAGCATAAAAGATGAACATAAACATAAAAAAGTTGTTTCTGAAAGTAGAACTAGTACACAAAGATATAAAGTCTATGGATCATTAAAAAAATGCACTATCAGTATTGCAACACCTAAATCGTTTCTCGAAACAAGCTTCAATGTATTATTAATAGCACATCTCACGTCAACCATTCAGTCATTATGGAGGTGTTCATTGTTTGAATAATGAGTAAGCCTATCTATTTTTTCTTATTATTCATTTAATTATAATCATATGATATAATTTATTCATTACTATAATGTAGTTGAGTGTCATAAAATTTTTGTATCTCGAATCAAAACTTAATTGGGATTTGTGATACTTTAAGATTGGAATCCTTCAGTAATATTAAACAGAGGTGTCTCAATCTCGAACTTGAGGTAATCATAAGAGACCTCAGAGATACTTTGAGGTCACGACTAAGTTTCCACTATCCAATTTATACCTGTAATTATGACAGGTATTAATTACTTTAGGATTGAGTCGTCTATCATCCTGCTTAAGTACAGAAATAATATTAAAAAATTACTCCTTTTACATTTTTCTTCACTATTAGTTAAAATCTTACAATAAAATTACATCTCATTTTTAGATTTTTTTTAAACAATTCATGATCACATAAACTGATTTTTTATTTAAAAAATGATCATATAGTAGTTTTTAATACTTCTCCTTATAATAACTTCTGAATTTTATTTGATGAAGCTTTTTTCGACGAGCTGTACACAATTTCAATTTAAAAGAAGAAAACTCTTAAGAAAAACAAATAGTTTTCTTCAACTGGAAACAATATTTAAAAAATCATATATTAAAATTTTAAAAGTATTTTTATTAATTGTTTAAGCAATTTTCTTTTTAATTTTCCAATAATATTTATACGTTAAAAGAAATAGTATAGAGACATAGGCTAATAATTTTACATGTTATTTCAATAATAACTAGTTGTTATGAGTACTATATTTACTCACAAAGAAAAACACAAACTAACGTGGAGTTCACCAAATGGAGCGGCAAAGCAGATCGATCACGTTCTGGTTTCTAGTAGACATTTTAATGTAATTAAAGATGTGAGATCTTATAGAGGACCAGACATCAATTCTGATCATTTTCTGGTATTTGCGAAGATCAACCACGCATATGAGATGAGGATGTTAGAAAGAAGAAAAACTGCAGATCACTTGGAAAATAGAAAAGTTAAAGGAGGAGGAAACACGATATGCTTTCCTGAGAGATATTGAAAGAAGGTTAGGTAACATCCCAGCAGTAATCGGAGGAAGAGATGTAAATGAGGAATGGAATTATCTAAGAAAAACTATATCTGATGCAGCCAACCAGCATTGTGGAATTTGTGGAACCTCTGTTGGGCGATTATCAGGGGGGTTTCAGGAAGAACAGGTTAACTATTGACCAGATGTTCAGCGTAAAGCAAATAATGGAAAAAACAAAAGAATTTAACAAGATAATATGGATTCTGTTTACCGATTTTAAAGCGGATTATGATTCCATTATCAGAAAAGAGCTGTTCCTAGCAATGCAAGAGATGAGGATTACACCGAAACTAACCCGACTTACAGCTAGTATTCTGCGAGGGAGTACTCTGCGTAAGTCGAGTGAAAATAAATGGGAAGCTGGGCTTTTTCGATGAAGTCAGGAGTTATACAGGGTGACCCCTGTCCCCTCTTCTATTTAATATTGCCTTCCAAGCGATGGTTTACAGAGCAGAGCTTAATCTGTCAGGGACAATGTTTACAAAGACAACCCAAATGCTAGGTTATGCTGATGATATGACACTGATTGGAATGTCCATCAAAGCGATCAAGGTGGTCTGTGAAAGATTGCAAAGGAAAGCTGGAAGAATGGGGCTATCCATAAATGAAGATAAAACAAAACGTATGGTGCTTAGGAAAAAAACGCCTATAAACCCACCGAAGCAATATGTTATGGGACAGTATGCATTCCAATACGTTTGTAGTTTTAAATACCTCGGCTCCATAGTAAATAATCGGGTGGACGAAGAAGAAGAAATTCAGAATCGCATAATGGAGTCTAACAAAGCATTTTTTGCCCTAAGAAGTTTTCTCTGTAGTAAATTACTAAGTCGGGGTACCAAAACAAGCCCTATAAAGCTATCATCAGACCTGTACTGACCTGTGCAATCTGGACCCTACGAAAGATCCTGGCTGATAAGATTGACAGGTTTGAAAGGAAAGTGTTGAGGCGCATCATGGGGCCTTTTAGAGAAAATGGTACTTACCGTTATACTTATACGACGATCTCCGAGTTTCCCATTTCGTGCGAATTCAGTTCTTCAAATGGCTGGGACACCTTATCAGAATGGATGATAGGAGAGCAGTGAAGAATTATATTATGGAACCCCACCATAATATACCGCCAGGCCACGTGGAAGACCGGTAGGAACATGGTATGACGCAGTAGCTGAGGACTTGAGGACGATTGGACTGTCCAGTAGACATGCTGCTGACCGAAGTGAGTGGGAGAACACAGTTGAGAGAGCCAAGGGCACCTTCAGGCGCCTGTCGAGCCGATAAATAAAGTAAATAATTTCAATAATCTTAAAAAGTTTAACCTTATAGATAAAGGCTCAAAAGTAGCTCAAATTTAATATTTATGTTAAATTAGCTGTAAAATAATTAAATACTTAATTTATCTTTGTACTCACTAGTTACAACAAAATTTCTATTAATCATTTTGTTTCCAGCAATGGATTGAAATCGGTAAACCCTTGCATTTAATTAAAATATTAAATATGTACAGATATTCACACACCTAAATACATACATATATACATAAATATATGTATTAATATATACAATAATTAAATAGTTCTTTATACTTATCGATAAGTGTTACAACTGTCGTGAGACATCAAGGTGACGAGGATCAGACGATAATGCGATTAGCGCAAGCCATTTTAATAATTTTAATTGAGGAAAGCCTGAGAGAGTCTACAGAAAGGTGCGTAATTCGACTCGAGCTAAATCATTTAGGTTTCAGGGATCTGTGTCAAAGAAATACTGATAAGAAGCATTTCATGTGAAATTTCTCAAAATATGCTGTTGGAATGCTGGGAGAAACTTCCAGTACCATACCCGAGTCCATTAGGAAGCATTATAGTTGCTCAACATGAAAATAAACAAGCCGAACATAAGTAATTAGGGCAAGAAGCGGAGGAGGAAGGGAAGACCGTGTATTTCGATCGAGAGGAAAAGAACTCAAACATGTAAGACACTTCAAGTACCTGGGGAGGTCCTTCTGAACAAGAACGTCTGGATAGACGGAGAAATCAGGGAGAGGAATGAGAGAATTGTCAAAAAAGATAAATAAACACATTAATCACAGTGTTAAGGCTGCTACACACGATAGCGGTGTATTCATTTCTAACTGAACGCAACATTCGTATCCACACGGTCACTTCGGTGTGTCAGTTCAATGTGCTACCTCTTGGAAGTTCCATGGTGAACAGCTAGCTCCATAATCCAAGCTGGTCATAGTACCACAATTTCGATTGGTAAACGTCACCCGCTTATACTTTTTTAATTCCTTCCGAAAGGCACTTCTCAAACTGTTGATTTTCCTCGATACTAGCGATTTGTTTGCGAGGGGATCGATCTGCTGAAGCAACTAAAATTTTATATGATTCCTCTCGTTTTCGTTTGTTATGATAGTACTTTGAACTTACTTTACACAAACATTCCTACCCTCTGAACAGTTCTATAAATTCTAATAGAAAGTCTTTTTCCCGACTAACCATATCACTATGATCATTATAATAACAAACACACTGACGAGGTCTGGAAAAGCGATTGAAAGGGTGATGTCGATCTAACCGACACCTGTACGCATGCTCAGATAACTAATGTGACACACCGAACTGACGTGACGGTACACACGCTCACTTCGGACTGTCGTCATTTCGGTGTGTCACACCGAAATGATGAATTTTCATCGGTCCATCAGTTCACTTTTTCGATATGAGCTCACATAAATTTAGCCTACACACGGTCAGTTCGGTGTGTAGCGGCTTTTAATTATGAAAGTTAATTCTGGAAAAAATCCTTCAAGTACCGAAGCTAACTTCAAGCAATGGAGATAAAATTCCTGAGGCGAATAGAAGGAAAAATAGGAGTCATAGGATCAGAAACATAACAATTAGAAGGAACATCGTAGAAACCAATTGAAAATATAATATTTAAAATAAAACTGGCTACAACTAGTTTGGGTATGAATGTGGTATAGAATGTAGGATGGAAAAACAGCCACAGTATACGAGGCGAAAGTGTTAGGAAGAAGTAAATAGGAAGAAAAAGTCAGTACAGCTTTTGAGAAAAGAGGCATGAGTTGGAGCAGGGAGGAATAAGCTGATACTCGCGATACATGGATCAGGCTTTACACTGATCATATGTTAGATGAGGCCAGGTATAAGAAAAAGAACTATAATAACCTTCAAAGAATTTATACTCGCCGATTACAACCAGGAAGAAGGACAAAAAGCCGTGCAGCAGGGGCAGCCAGCATCTTTTTACATGCTTCATGTATACCTATGAGGATCTCCTGAGCATGATGAAGGTTTCCAGCGGAGACTGAGCAAGTGTGAAGAGTTATAATAATAAGAAAAATAACAATAAAAATAGTAGAGATATCTTAGCAAGTATTGCAGTGATTTAGACGAGCTGTGAAACAACGAACAAATCTTGAGTCCCCAGCGGTGTAATTTTTAACATAGCAACTAATAACGCTCAGGGCTCAGGATCTTTTCTTCTTTTTTTTAGAATAATTTATTGATGTTTACAACTTTAATTATATTACATCAAGTAAATATGCTCTATTAACAAAGGACATGAAAAAAAAAACCCTTGTGGAGAAACTACCCATTGATAGCACTCCAATATAGTTTTATAGTAAAAGATCTCGAGGCCATCATCTTTTCAAACGCCTCGGAGGGTTATCAGGAATGTTTTGGAAAGCAAGTTGAGATACTAACGGATTCAAGTGTGTATGGAGCTTTTCATGGAAGGATAGGTATCTAGTTTGGGTCAAATCAGCAACATATTAAGATCATGATGGATGAGTTTGTTTGTGACATAATAAGGAGCATTGAGGATTTTACAAGGATTTTGGATTGTAAGGATTGGATACGAGATGAATTGGATGGTTTAGTAGAGCCCCAAAGCCCAACTCCATATGTCCAAATAGGTCTGATAACTGTCATGTAAATGAGTCTTTTGTAATTAATTGGGAGCTTTGAACGTTTGTCCAGTAAATTTTGAAGTAGGCGAAAACGTCGAGCAGTTTCTTGTCTTTTCAGTCTTGTATGACAGGATCTTTTTGAAACTAAAAACTATATTGTTGTATCCAAGCCTATCAGGTACTCGTTTAAGATCCCTATTCTTATTAGTTTTGGTAAAATTAAAGTATTCCATCGTTATTGGTGGATTTCATTTCAGTTCGAAATGATTTATTCAACAAAGAGAGCTAAAATTATCCATGAAAAATAACTCTTGTCAGCTTCTAGATCAGTTCGATTTATTTTTGAAAACTAGTCGAAGAGTTTTGGCAGCGCTACAAGAATTTTGAATAGAACACTTTGATTTAGCTGATTGGGTATTCACGATGAATTTTAAACTATATTCTATAAACACTGTTCCATAAACAACTCTTAGGAGTAATTAATTAATGTTGAATAAACAAAAATAAAACAAATTTTGTAAATACACAATTATCTCTCTTAAAATACTCAAAATCTGTTTAGCAAGGTACTGTTAGGCTCAATAAGGGGTACAAGGTAAGTACTAACCTCTACTATCACTTTTTTTATTGTGTAACCTAAATAATTCCCACTTTCGTGTATGTTTTTTTGTGGGTTTTCCTCCACTATTATGATTTCTATATTTCGATTTGATTCTTTATGTGTCATTTTAATTTGTTTGCATCATGCACATCGAACCTGAAGAAGACTTGCAATGTGGGTCGAAACGTTGGCTTTCAAATAAATAGTCCAACCTTATTTAAGAAATTATTTTTCTGATTTCCTCCTGGACCATTTTCTTCCCCATATATATAAGTTAAAATAATATTAGAGATGAAAATAGTTGAGTGGACGATTCAAATGAAGAGGGTGCAGTAAATGATAACACAAAAATAAGAATAACTTATTTTTCATTGGCTGCACCCTCTGACCAATTCTATCATTTATTAAAATAATATTATTCAAGAAGAAGAATGGATTTCCAAGTTCTCCAGTGCGCTTTCTGATCCTGAAAGACTATTATTATTAATTTTGAAAAGTCAGATACACACTACTTGCACCTCAACGAACTATGACGGTTGCGGTAAGACGGCTTTGTAGGTTGCCACTGTGAAAGTGACCACTAGTGACCAGTGTCCGAGCTGCCCTGGTGAGCAACCTTTCTCAGTCCTTTCTTCTCTCTCTCTACGACTCATCATAACACTTACACATCCTTTCTCCTCGCCAGGTCCAAGGTCTCTCTTTCTTACAACTTTTCTTTGTTTTCTTTTTTCCTATTGTTCTACACGTTTCTTGACAGAACTCCGTCCCTTTACTTCTTATTGAATAAATATATCCCATTCACCAGAGAGAAAAAAATATCTTGTTCCAAGGACGAAATATGGAGTTACGATAGGTAAAAAGCTTATGCATTAACTTATTTCTAATTTCAAATATTTTTTTTTGTTGGTTTCTTTTATATTTTGTATAACGATTACATTTGTATAATGGAGTTAAATGATTATTTTCTTATAAAACAGTCTATATATCTAAATAGTATTAATATAAAACAGTCAAATTCACGAACATAATGAAAAGGGATTCCAGCACTAACATTATAATGATTATAAACATAATATATTTAAAATAAACCTTTCTAACCAATATGTATTTGGAATTTGTTTAGAACTTCATAGCAGTGCCTAACTATCACTTCTAATAAACAAATTTACAGAATAATTAAGACATCAGTGAGAAATTGATAATAGCAAATTAAAAACCCGTTGACAGTTATGTGAGTATACGTATGTATGGGAGCACGGCAGCAAAGTCTGTAGACCACTGTTACTATGTTTGAGGCCCCGGGTTGAAAATCGGCTGGGGCGAATAAATTATTTATTCTGTTGACCCTGTTAAATTTTCATAACCTCTTGGGACTCACCCAGCCTCTATTAAGTAAGAAAAAAAACATGTACACCTGCTATCTACAACTAATGAAAAACCTTGGGTTCAGTACTTGGTAGAGACTGTAGAGTTTCTTGGATAACGGTCGTGCAGGAAGGTGATTTGCCCTAAATTACTTTAATTTTCCTAGATTCCAAAGGATCCATCCCTGACTGTTATCATATTAAATAAACTCTGCCGGAGCTGGATTTGAACCAAGGCCTTCGGTTTGGCAACTATGTGCTCTACCACATAGACTCACCTTTCCCCTCTATTAATTAATTGGGTTATAAAGGATATACCTTCCTCTCTGTTATGATCTATAACTTGCATTACCAATTCTACAAACATTCTGTTAAACTTTTTATTTTGAATAATTCTCGCATCCATAATATTCATAACATTATTGCTTCGATCTCCTTTTAAATATATTTTTTATAATGGATAGAACTGTTCATTTACATCAGCGAGTTTTTTAATAAAATTTTATCGATTCGGTGCCGATATAAGAACCGGATCAAGGAGAGAGAGATATAAAGGAACTGGAGAAGAGGGACAAGTGGACAAGCCCCGGCGGGACTAGAACCTCATCACAAGGAGACCAACCGGGCCGAAGCCAATATCCCAGGGAGCAAACACTCGGGCCACACTGGCCAAGTCATTAGCGACCTATTGTTGTTTTAGTGGCGGCTCTATATTGCCTGTCTCAAGGGTCCACTGTAGTCCGCCAACTAAACCTCTCTCCGCAAACACTAGCACTTTTCCTAGAGTCTATAGTTGTCATTTCACTTTACTATAGTCTAAAGTTGCTATGGTAATGCTTCGATTTCAGAGGCGGCAACTGCTGATGGTTATACTGCTCTCGAAACAAGACAGAGCGTTTATTATTATTTGTCAGTCATTTCAGAGCTATCACAAAAAAATTAAAAATAATAAACATTGTTTTTTGGTTTGCGAAAGTCTTTGGCATTGACATTTGGACTTTTTGTTTGGACAGACAACCTTGAGGTGTTCTTCTAACCTCACATTTCTAGAAATCATATCATAGTCACCATTCACGCTCAACATAAGATAATCAGTAATTAATATTCTGTTTGGTTATTATTCCCTATTTATGTTAACATTATCTCTGTTAAGGTATAATTTATATGAGAACGGAAATGGATAAAAAAAGATGGTATATTTCCACTTTGAACAGTGTCCATCGCTCCATAATCAGTACGCCAACTTATACTAGGGTTCAAGGACAGAGATCAATCAGCATTGATCAATGGATTATGGCTGTTCAGGGTCAGCACGCGCTGACCTATATTTCATTCATTGAAGCAGACTGCTTATAGACCGAATTTTTTTAGGGTTATTTGGCATCCGTTAAAACTAAGTCGCGATTCCAACACCTATGATACGCAACTCCAAATCCGATTAGATCGTAATTATTTTTTATAATTTGTTATCTTGAGATCTTACCAATTCATGAGTTTTAGTATTATTTAAATTATTCACCTTTCTTTTCTTTTGTTTCTTTCATTAATAACAGATGAAGACTACAGAGGAAAAACGAGGTAATTCGATTTTTTTTCTCAAAATTGGTTAACAGCGGTTTCTGATCGGTTTTTTTTTTTTTTTTATGGCGAACACTATTGGGTGATTAAAACGAGTTCAAACGGGGCAAAAAGGCCATATATCCGGAAATGAGAAAAACTAGTTCATCCGTAAGGTGCGTGGGGAAGATTAAATTAAGATTGCTTCCTGGAAGAGAACGGAAACATTTTTAAATTTCACTTAATTTTTAGATTATTATTATTAATAACTATAAAAATCATACTTTTAGAAAAAAAAAGCAAGGAGGAAATTACTCGTTTACTGTCCATCAATGTTGACGCTAAAAGAAACTTTTTACACAACCTCAACTTCAACTAGAAATAATTTACTTACGAGTTAAACAAGTTAAGTGTCGGGCAATCATGACTAATATAAAAGCAGACTATCCAATTATAACTACGATAAAAGAGAACTGGGTCAAACTCAACTTAACTAGGGTTAGATCGAGTTGGATAAAAGACTGGGGAAAATAGGTTTTTTTTTTTAAGGTTTGAAAAGAGTTTTTTCTATGATTCCTAAAGTTTCATACTTTTTTTTCCATCAAGAGAATTGTCATTCATCCTTATAGTTCCTCAGATTATTCCCATTAACAAATATATATCGTTCTTTTATATATTACAAAAGCACATATTTTTCCAGCTTAAAACAATAGCAACTTGTTTATGTTACTGGTGTACATATTTTTGAGTCATTCATTCAAGTGAGTAAAAAAACCTTTTTCCAGTCAAACATTTTTTTCTTTATTTAAAAATACGTATTTTCAAATAAAGAAAAAAATGTTTGACTGGAAAAAGGTTTTTTTTTACTCACTTGAATGAATGACTCAACAATAGAAACTTAAAATTTATCTAAAACATTTCGATATTTCGACTAATTAACTGCTTACAAGTTTCTGTTGTTGTTTTTTTTTTATAATACAAAATAAAACATACATATTGAAATATATGAGGAGTGCAGAAAAAAAAGTGGATAACTCGGCAATTTCAAGCTTCCGAAACTTCAGGTTCAGTGCGAGACTGAAACCATGAGAGATAACATGGCAAAATTGGTTAACAAGCAAAAATGTGGAAAAGCCAATTTTTGAATTTTCGGGGTTATCCGATTTTGATACTGAAAGCCTCATATATAAATATGATTTGTCGAAAAAAATAATATAAATATTTACTATAATATAAACTAGAAGTTTAAAAAAAAAAAATCAGCACTTTTTTGGCCTTCAAACTAAATATCAACAACCTTCTTCTTATGGTCTTCAGGAAAATGGGCCATTTTTCCACTATATGACTTTGAATAACAAACCTAATATTCTATTTATTTTATGATACATAATATAAATGAATTTAAATTCAGTAAAAAAAAAAAGGTATACAGTATTTTACTAGTGGATGTATTCAAAATGGATGAAAACACGACAATGCAATATTAAAGAAACATACCGACTGATATTGGGCATCCTATTTTCGTTATATATATGTATTATTAGATAGAATTACTAATTTAATATTTTTGTTTCACAAATTATAATACATAATTATAACATGAATATGTATTCATTGCTACGATATAATTCCATTCTAAGCAGTTCTCCTGCCTTTCATTGCACATCTAACTATTATAATGTAACAAATTCTTCACATAATAAGCATAGCATTTATTCAAACGTTCAATTGAGGATCCATGGCTTAGAATGCCATATTATCCTGCCTCGTAAATAACGAGTAATAATGGACCTAAGCTGCTTCCCTGATTTATTCTCGTTTCCATTTGAAAATTGTTAGATTTATTGCGTTTGGGACTGATTACACGATACATTTAAGCTGGGAATTGCCACAGTTTATTGTGATTCTTTTGTCTAATAAGTTGTCACGATAGAAAAATAAGTTAATACTTTTAAAAAATCAAGAGCAGCTAGGATAAAAAAAATGAGAAGCAAAGTACATCCCTTAGGATTATATTATATCCATTATATTCTATTGAAATAATATTATTGAAAATACAAAACTGATATTGGAGGATAAAAATATGAAACTCCCAAAAGACAATTTTCTAACTAAATTCAGATTCCAATTTTTCAACCCTTTAATTGAATTGGTATTATTAGTGGGTGAGGATATATATATATATATATATATATATATATATATATATATATATATATATATATATATATATATATTAGGTAAACAAGTTTATCTATAGTTTTAGTATTATGCATTATTATATAGTTTTAGTATTTTATTAGTATTTTGCCACGAATTTTATGAGTTTAAAACTTATTTTGGACCTATGGAAAATACTTTATTGTTATATTATGTAGCCTTCTGATGAGGCGTTCATTGTTTTGTTTCTTTTTCAGTTCATTTTTGTTATTTTAAAGGAATCTAGTTCCAAAAAAAAAGTTACTTTTCTGTTATATTCTATATTTTACACTGCAAGCTTGGTAACTGTTAATTTTGGTTTCTATTGGTTGCTGCCAGTTAGTCCGTTCATCCGAGGCGTCTGATATGTTTTGTTACCATTGTATATTTTTCTCAATGAGGATGGAGCAATGCTCTTCATTGACCCCCACCTAGAGAACCATAGGGATTACACACTTATTTCGCTACTAACTTTCATATCTGAAGGCCGTTCCACAATACGCACTGGTAGACACGCCCGGCAGCATTCGCCATGCAATAAAGAAATTTTCCATACTTTAGTAATCAAACGATAACTATAGAACTATATATGGCTACGGAACATGGAAATTGGGAAAGTAAAGAAATCTACTCGTCGCTGAGATGGACTTCTGAAGGAGAGTGGGTAGGTCATTTGAGCTTGATAAGATACCTAATAAAATAATCCGAGAGGTTATGGGTGCTCTAAATACTATCTTGGGTAAAATGACCACCATGCGATTAGAATGGTTTTGTCACTTCAAGAGGATGGATTATAGAAGGATATCATAACTGAACCTATATTAATGATCAGAAGGAAGAGGGAGAAGAAGCCGATCAAGAATTCCATGTATTAACCAAGTTCAGGAAGACATGGAAGTTCTGAAGTCCCGTTGAAGGAGAGAAATACTGTCAAAAAATTCGGTTGGAGAATACCCGAACTTTGTGGAAGCTCTTAATAAATAAAATTTTCAAAATGCATACAATATAAAATATACTGCAAACTACGTGATTGTTTGTAGGGCCAAACCTATTTTTAAAATCAGAGAAACTTTGAAATATACATCCTCTTTCGTATTTTCCCGTATATATAATGTTTATCTAATCAATATACCCTTGCCGAGTGCTATGTAAATTATAAAACGGATCAATATTATACCTTAAGAACAGTGTAAAATTTAAGATTTTTCTATGAAATTTCCAACTGAAATATTTAACATGCATAATAGAAAAGTTTTTCTTTTTTAGTTATGTTTTTTTTCTTATTTCTTTGCGTCATTCTAGGTCTAGCACATACTCTAGAAAGATTCTAAGAGTTGTTGTAAACTAAAAACTCTAGCCCTGCCCCCCCCACAAAAAAATCACCTTTTGTAGTGAGGATCGATCCGGCGTACTAATAATTAAACCCCGCGGTTTCTTTAAAGTGGCTCACCTCAGGCCTGCAATTAAAGGGACTATGTTTTTCTCTCTCGCTAGCGAAACAGAGCTTCAGGGAACTGTCCATAATTTAAAAATAAGTAAACCACCTTAGGACTTGACGATAATTGTAACTGAAGAAACGGTAGTTAAATTTGGTTTAAAAATTCAAGGGACGTATAATTCATAACTCTCTAAAATCATATATTCAATTTAGACAAATGGCAAGTGAGCAGTCAGTATAAAAAGAGAGAGTCCAGCAGTCAAAATTGACAACAACGAAGTACCTTCCAAAGATATTTCATCTTGAACTAAGAAGAAACTAAAAAGAACTAAATTTATTTATTGATATTTACAACTGTATTACAATAATACAACAAGTAAATAGGATAAGTGAGACATAATGACATGAGAATAACAAGCAGAGAAACTACCCACTGGTAGTACTCGAATAAAAATTCAACTAAGAAGGTCACATGGCCATCTTCTTTTCAGACGCGTCAAAGGATTATCGGGAATTGAAGAGGAAGCTAGTTTTAAAACTAGAGAATTTCAGTGGTAATGAAGTTTGTTCTGAAAAGATAGATACCGGGTTCGGGCCAAATCAGCAACAAAAGGGACATTAACGTCGTTATGGATGACTTTATTCTTAATAAAGTAAGGAGCATTGAGGATTTTACGAAGGATTTTGGATTGTAAGGATTGGATACGAGAGGAATTCGATGGCTTGGTGGAGCCCCAAAGCTCTACTCCGTAAGTCCAAATATTTCGTATGATGGTCATGTAGATGAGTCTTTTGTAGTTAATTGGGAGCTTAGAGCGTTTGTCTAGTAAACGTCGAGCGGTTTCTTGTCTTTTAAATCATGTATGAGGATTCCGGGTCAGTCGTTTGTCAATGTGTAACCCTAAGTATCGGATCTGTTCTACAGGCACCAGTAGTGTATTATTAAAGGATACTGCAGGGCAGGAAGTCATTGGTTTACGACCTGAGGTAAAAGTGATCTGATGCGATTTTTGAGAATTTATTTTAATTCTCCAGTTTTGACACCATTCTTCAAGATCAGTGATATGGGATTGGAGGCATAGTTATCCCGAGTTCGAGACCGATTCTGGCAGATTTATATTTAAACACTCTTAAACACGCACACACACAACCTATATAAGCTATATTATATAAATAATATAATTCAACCACGTCATAATTTATACTCAAAATAACAAGTTTAGAGTTATATTGCCACAAAATATTCCAGCTACACTTAATTTTAGGAGAAAAATAAGTCAATATGTGTATATTATTCTTTTTTGATTCCACCTGTTTCCGTATAAATTATCTTGAAATATTAAAGTGACCCTGAGATTACCATTGATTCGCTCGAGAGTAATTTAAAATGAAATTGGGGCAGTAACCGAACAAGGCCCTTAGGGAATTCACTTATAGCCTTTAATTTTTTAAATCGAATAATATTTTATTCGATATATTTTATATTTTAATAGAAAATATAAAAAAATATTTTTTCATAATTAATATAATAAAATATTTATAATTTAATATTTCATATATATCGAATATATTTTTTATTGCCGAATATGTTTAACGTATTTTAATTTAATTAAATGTGTTCCTATTTTCGTTCCATACACCTTCATAAATTGTAATTATCATTAATTTGATATATTATTTTGAACAAGTATTAAGAACATCACTCGACACTGGTTATGAGTTATACAAGACCAATATGCCACTTATGAATGCACTTGGATGACAACATTGTGGATGACACTTAAGATTGCACTTAATGTTCGACGCTTTGCATAGATAATTATAGCTTTAGATAGGCGTAAATTGACGTTAAATATAAACATACAAACAAACATAATGAAAAAGTAACATTAGTAAATAAGATCAAGGAGGGAATAAATTATTGTTAAAGTTTATTTGCAGCAAATACAATCACTTCAATACTTTTGTTCGGCATTTTTGACGTCGTGAGTTTGGAAAAGTATAGTAGATTTTACATATTTTATTTACAGTTAGATTCACATTTCTTCTTAGGATTATTACATAAAATAATCACAAACAGTTCAGGACAATTTAAAAACACTAGCGCGGCACTCTTCGGAGATGCCATATGATGAGATGTAAAATAAAAATATTTAAATAATGACCATATAACTGTTAATTATTTCTCTGTACATAATTATTGTTATCTTATTTCTATTTCCTTTATTATCTTCTTCCTATATAGGAAATAGTTTTCTTTATATATTGTTTTAGGAGGTAATTCATATTTTTTTACATTATTTTTTTTCTTAATTCCTCATTTAATAATTTGATTGTAATTAATTAATGAAATGTAGTATATTTCACTCCAAGATATTTTAGTTTTTACATTTTTCATGTTTGTTAATAGATCAATGTGTACAATGGTGAGTTACTGGGCTAAATGTTGCGGATTCAAATCCTGCTGTAGCAGATAAATTGTTTAGGCCAAGGATGGACCCTCTGAGATCTTCAGATCCTTCTGACACTCACCCAACCTCATTTGTAAACAACTGCAGTCTCAGGGGATCACTGATTAAAAAACCAAAAACAGTTTCTATCATTTTCACAACTTTAAATAGTTGTTATTATGTAACAAACCACATTTCAAATGACAATCTTTGATAAACTGCTGATCCCATTTCCTTAATCTCGGACTAAATCTTGAACTTACAATGTGTTGATTTGTTTTAAACTGATTTTTATAATAAATAATTGCTAATGTAATGTAGCAGAATAGCAACCAACTGTTTTAAATAGATTTATTTATATCCCTTCTAAGAACCATTCAATTTTTTCTAATTGCACTGGTCTAAATCAAATTTGCCTTTTACATGAAAATGTACTATATTGATAGATCTTACTGTTCATTTGGGCCATATTTAATATAATAGCAAGTAGCGCAATAGAGTTATTACATTAATGATGATAATTCCAAATATTTAGGGATTACCCGCCGAAATTTTATTATTTGTTATTTGTTTGTTGCGTCTAACGCTGACTGTGTTTTGTTTACCAGTTAAAACAATTGTCATCTTTTTTTTGGACATTTTTAGTGAAAATCTACAGTTTTCATTATGTCGTATAAATGTATTAATAGCGCAGACAATTTTTCATAAATATGTGGTAAGGTGACCCATATTAGTCAAGGATGCTCAATAACTCAACTTTTTAGATCTTTACGTTACTTAAAAATGATTGGAATCCAAGGCTAAGTCTGAATCCTGGAGAACGCCAAGCACCTTCCTCTAGTAAATTTCCAAAAAATTCTTCTACCACCTTTACATATTAAACTTGGACTAATGAAAAACATTGTGAAGGCTCTCGACAAGGATGGACCAGTCTTCGAATACTTGCGAGGTAAATTTCCCCGTATAAGCGACGCCAAAATAAAAGAAGGAATCTTTATCAGGCGTGAAATAAGAGAGTTTCTAAAGGACCAAAACTTTGATTCAATTTAACAGGGCTTTGAAAAAGAAGCATAGGAATATTTTAGAGTAGTTGTTCATGTTTTTTGGGGCAATAAGAGAAATTAAAATTATGTTGAACTTGTGAACAATATCCTTCAACAGTATCAACAATTGGGTTGCAATATGTTCCTAAAAATTAATTTTCTTCATTCTCATCTTGATTTTTTTCCTTCTAACTGCAGTGATATAAGTGACGAACATCGTGAAAGATTCCACTAAGATATCTCGACAATGGAAAAGAGATACCAGGGTCTATGGAATGCGTCAATGTTAGCGGACTACTGCTGGAATTTGAGAAGAGATATCCCTGAAAGCAATTACAATAGACAGACGAAAAAGAAAAGAAAATTTTAATTAAACCGATTTAAATATTTTTTTAATATTTCCAAATTCCCAATTTTATATAAAAAGTAAAATATAATAAATATAGGTTTTTTTTAAAATAAATTATTTTGTACTTGTTACTAAAAGTCAAATTTTGAATATTAGGTGTATTTTCAAAATAAGAGCTAATAAAAAAAAATAAGTGTTTTCGTATTCAGTAACCTCAAAGCAGTATACAAATATAGTATTCAGTTGAAAGAGCCACAAAAAGGTAAATTTTGTAGACCAGTATTATAGATTTTAAACTCTTCACTCGACTTGAATATTAATACAGAAGACGTTGAAAAACTTGGAAGGATCAATGATATTATTTATTTAGTGCAAAATCGACCTAGGGAATTGTTATGCTTTACTTCTACGAACGTACATTCCGTAAATATTTTATTTATTTCAATTCGGCTTTACTTGACCATTAAATAAGTCGTACGATTTTATCAATTAAGATAAATTATTTTATCACTAGTATGATACATTATCACCGCTTACATATCCATCGTTTATTAAATAAAAAAAATAATTTATTAAAAACTATTTGATAACAACATTGGTCGAAATAAAATTTTGTGAACGCATTGAAGCCAAAAAATCCTTATTTTATTCCAAATTTGTGCCTAGAAATGCTAAAAAAAAAACCCTCACAAATAAGGTGGTTTTCCTTTAGCATTTCTAATTGTTCGATAATTTAATATTGAGATTATTATAAAATCATAATTATTAAATAACACTTTTTCTCATTCTACAGCTACTTGAAAATAAATCAATTGAATATTAATATTCAATAATATTAATTCATGCAGATTTATGACCGATATCCCCTCTACTATGGACAGGTGAGCACAGAAAAAGTGGAACATTGTATAAATCTAGTTTCAGCTCTATATCGAAGCATTATTAAACATATTACATATTATAGTAGCATTGAATTACAGTTTAAAAAAGAAATAATTAACGTAATGAACCATGATGTATTTTATTATGGTACCAGAGAAAAATTGATGGATATGGACTAAACTAGTTTGGGAGTTTAATGTCTCATTCATAAGAAACAGTTTCTTGTATGTGATTTTTTTTTCCTTTACTTTAAATTCTTTAATTAAAACTTCTCAAACTGTTTTTGTCTATACTTTTTCCTCACTCATTATGACGGATAATATATATTATGTTAATACAATTTTAAGAATATGAACTTAACTAGCTTGGGACTCCAATGCCTCATTCATAAAAAAAATTTCTTAAAACTTTTTCTTTTTTTTTCTCCATTCACTTATTTATTACCCCTCTGAAAATACGTTGACGTGTCTTAACGATCCAGTAAACTACAAAAATCAGCCCTTGCTTTGAGGAAAAAGGTTCCAGGGTAAGAGGAAGGAGTATATTTAGGATTTCTAAAGATGAAGAAAGGTATCTGGAGCTACCTGCTCAGTTACCTGGAACTACCGTGGCCACACACACACTCACTACCTCTCTACGCTCCCCCATTCATACTTGGCCTTCCATTCATATCCTTTAGTAACCCAATACTATTGGCCTTCCTGCTCAACTGTGCCTGCATGTAGCAAGGTCTGGTTTCAACTGCATCTCCGGTTCCTTTGTCCGTAAATACTTGAATGAAGAAAAGTCGTCAGATAAAATCAGACGCTGATAGAGTTTAACAGTTTAAAAAAAAAATGATTTCTTTAATGTTTAGTAACTCTATATTATTGGGCTATACTGATATACTTAAATAATACTATAATTTATAATGACGTAAGTAAACAAGGTCCAAATTAAAGTAATGTTCAATGAACATTCTTCCCCTTATATTCATCGCAAATTGCGAAACGCGGGGATATGGGATCAGTGAAGAGAAAGGATTTGTCTGACCGAGAGTCGAACCAGGATGGCTCAGTTGGAAGAGTACCGTGACGGAAACATGGGAGACCCGGGTTCGAGTCCCGGTTGTTTGTTTAGTTGACCTTATATGTATGAAAAATTGTCCGGATGAAGGTAAAAGAAAATTATATATAATACAAACTACTAAGCCCAAAATCGCGGGTTCGTAGCCCGGCAGGTGGCCCTAGGATTTTTTAAGGGAGTAAAAAATCCTTAGTTACGCCGTCCTTCGGAAGGGACGTTAAACGGGGGTCCCGAACCTGTACGATGTCAGGTACTCGTTAAAAATCCCTATCCTAATTAAACCTGGATAGGCAAAATTTAGAGCTCCCACTGTAGCATCGTCCGATTAGCCATAGCAGCATAAAGTGACGTTAAATGAACTAACTAACTATATAATACAATTACAAATGATATAGTAATACATAAAAATGAGCTATTAAAGTAAATAACTTTATATTAAATTACTTGGTAGCAGTAAAGCAAGTAGTAAAGCAGTAAACTAGTAAATTTTATTTTTATTCCAATAGCTTCATTTAAATTCCATTTTATTTTTATTAAAATTTTCTCTACTCTAATTATTTCATTTTTAAATAACTGTATTATGTCTATCCTTGTATTATGGGTCGAAACGTCGCTTCTAATAAATAGTTTATCAATATTTAACTAATTATTTGTTTGACTTCATCCGAACCATGTTCCTCCCCCTTAAATGTTGTAAGGGAGTATGCCTTTTTCAGGTAAACCTTTGATATAAATAATAGAAGGTGTGTAAGCACTGATAAAGATGTGCTGATATGAATTAACAGCATACAAATAGAAAAATAAATCGTACACTCAGTGTAGATTTAACATTCTGAAAAATTACGTTTTAGCACAAACATATGATTTGGCCTGGATTAAAATGTAGAACGCAATCTCAAGTGAAAAGTTTTTCCAAGTATTTTAGAAACCTAAAACTTTATATTTTTCCAAATTCAAATAATAATTTTGTGGCTCTTTTATTTAATTTTTCTACTTTTGTTGATGTATTTAATTTACTGAAAGATAGAGTCGTTATCGTATAAGCATTCTTTGTACTAGCGGATCTTGGTTTTCTTTTGTTGTTTGACAACCTTCATGGTTTGGTCAGTGGGGAGCCAGGGAGTTCAGTAAGCGTTTACCTCAAGAAGAAGGAGGAGTTCTGATCCCTTAAGTTATAGTTCTGTAATGACTATGTAATTTGTTCAATTTAAATTTTGCTGAATCAAATCGTGGATATTTTTGCTGTTCGTTGACGCCTCCTTTTGTCAGCCCATCAACAGGGACAGATGTCAATTGTACGAAAATTGCAGGAGGATTTCCCGGAGTTGGATTGCGATGGTTAAAACAGCGGAAAGAAAATTATAAGCAATTTCAGTAATAACGGTAGGACGTGAGAGAGAAGCAAACACAACGGCAGAATGTCAAAACTGCCCAGTGACGCTGCAGCGAACCCGCGTAATCAATTTTAGCGGCAAATCTCTCCGTGTTATCACTGTTCTGTTTTATTGTCAATACTGGTGATTAAAAACATGCTCGTTAGGAATACGCGAATAGAAAAAAAACAAAACAACTGCATCAGCGTTATTTAACTTTCATTAGTAAGTACTGTCCATTTGCGCACAACAAATTCTCTTCCAAACAGACAATTTATATATTATTTGAACATGAATATTTATTTAAATCTTTTTTTTTTATAGATATTTAGGGATTGGTTTGAGGACGATATTTTCAGTTTGTAGATTCGCCAATCAACGATAAGGCCATGTTCAAATATTTGACCGGTTTTATATGATTAAAATTCCTATAAATAAATGTATTTTTTAAATATTATTTATTAATATTTAAAAAAAAAACATTACATTAATTTTGATAGCATTAAATGTATACACGGAAACCTAGTATTCCTACTATTTTCTATCTATTGAATCCTCAGTAATAGATATATAATAGTTCAAATATCATTCAAAAAGATTTATTTTATTCATAATGTGTTATTGACGTTTACGTTTTGGGAAGGTACAGACTGCAGCATTTCATAAAATTAAAACACATTTAAGTATTATTAAACTTCAATAGAATTATTGCAATTCCAGTTTTTTTTTATATAGTACAATTTTTAACATCAATAATAAATAACAATTCACGACATAAAAAGAGGAACACTAGTATAAGTTACCTGAACCTATACTGCCACAACCTATGAATAGGCTTCTACCTATCTATCAAACGGCGCTATGGTCCTTGCAGGACCTTGGCCTCCTCCGACCTCTCTTCGGTTGCTCTTCTCCATCCGACACCGAGCGTCCGAAGGTCCTCCTCCACATCCTGCAGCCAACGAAGTCTAGGTCTCCCTCTACTCCTCCTTCCACCAGGGTGTCCCTCCATCATCATTTATCCTTGCCTTAATTTCTTCTCTAATCGTATTATCTTCAGTGATAACCGTGCCCAAATACTTAAACTGCTGTACTCTTTCGAAACGATATCCAGCCCCCTCGATATGCCTGTTCCCTTCTTCTTCCTTTCTGGTCCTCATATATTTCGTTTTTTCCATATTAATTTCCAGTCTTGTCTTACTAGCTGCCACTTCGCATTCCTCGAATGCTCCAAGTAATGCACTGACTGTTCTTCCTGTGATCACAATATCATTTGCAAACGCTAGATACTGTATCAGTCTGTGGTAGATATATCCTCCAGAACTTGTCCGGATCTACTTCATGACCACTTCTACTACCATGTTGAACAAAACTGGGGAAAGAGGATCTCCCTGTTTAACACCTCTCTTAATATCAAATTCCTTTGACAGTTCTCCTTGGATTTTGACAACTCCCTTGCTGTCCTTCAGGGTCATCTTGATAAGCCTGATAAGCTTCAAAGAACATCCTAGATATTTTATCATCCTAATACAAAAAATGTGGTCCATTGTAGATCTTCCTGGGCGGAATCCGCACTGGTAATCGCCCTACACCTGTTCTTCTCTCTCAACAACACACTTCATTAGCAAAGTTGACAGCAACTTAAAGACTATGCATAGTAATGCGATTCCTCCATAATTGCCTTCTTTTTTATGGATTGGCAACATAACAGCCACTTTCCACTCACTAGGCATTTCCTCTTTCGTCCATATCAGGAGCACCAATTCATATATTTCTCTATGGAGTGCCTCACCTCCATATTTGATTGCTTCTCCAGGGATCCCATCTATTCCTGGATGGCGTCTACGCCTGGTTGTTTTTTAAGGACATAATGATTTCTTCCACTTCCTGATTCATGACTAGCCTTAGTTTCAGTAAACGGTAGAGACTGTACTGTTTCTAGGACAACAGTTGTTCAGGGAGGGGGTTTGTCCGACATCACGCTTTCTTCTGTTCAGAGTACCCACTTTATAGAGGGTGGGTGAGCCCAAGGAGGGTCTAAAGATCCCAGTCAGTCCAACGAGCCTGTTAATAGATTAAAAAGTCGCCCACAGCCGGATTTGAGCATGGAACTTCTGCTTAGCTAACATTCAATCCGAGCTACCCCGATCCTATAAGTTACAAGCATTGAAAATACAAAATTTTAAGTTAAGTAAGTTTAACGTTGGGTATAAAAAAAACAAAGGACATAGAGACGTCGCGATGAAACAAATCCAAATGGATTCAGGGATGGTCAATATATTTCCTTTGCTGCGTGTTAGAAATTAATTTATTTTCTACTGAATTCTCCTCTTTTTTACTGAAAATCCTCCGTAAATAAGTTATGCGCCAAGCTTAACCCATTGCATTGAATTTTTAAATTAATGAATATTACAGACAGTGGATACCATCCATGTATGAATGGGAACAGACAATTGTCAGACTCGTTAACGCGTATATTGAGAACAAAGAAGAATCGCACCCAACGGAAAACGTCTAATATTCCCTCATCAAATCAAGGAGTTCTCCAGTACATCGAATTAAAAACTTCACACGTTCACTTTCTTTTTCCCATCTCATTTGGACAGGTGGGAAAATTTCTCACAGTTTCTCTCGAAATGTGATCAGAAGGAAATGTTGATTGCTAAGAGTTGCAGGGACGGAGGACAATCATTCAGCGGTCGAGAAAATTAAACGAAAAAGAAAGGAAAAAAAAAGAGAAAAATGCGCTGAGAAAAAGAGATGAGAGCGAGACCTAATTAACAGTTCTGTTAATCGAGTTTAATAAGAGCCTCGGCTTGGGCCCCAGTCTTTATGATCGATCAGGGGACTTCTTATTTAAAAATGACATTGTAAATCATGGAAGAAATCATAACATTCTGATCATGCTTCATTCTTTTTAATTCTAATTTTCGTTAGTGTTGTTGATTGCTATTTCAATTAGTAATTGTCGTCTAGTATAGAGTTTAATACTCTTGTTAATAATAATAATAATATATTTAATGAAAGAAACTATACAAATCCCATTTGGCAACGTGGAAGCTTTGGTAGAGAAACGCACTGAATTCACTTCTAGCTTTATTCACCACTCTGTTCTAAATATCTTTCAGTCTCCTTGTCTGATTCTGTGGTAATGTGTTTATCGTTAATGTTTGTACCAGTAAGTTTGGATGTCCAGTAAGTAGGTAGGGAAATGTGTTTTATTTATATTGTTTATCGTGTCAGTCACGAGTGGTTTGTTTAATAATTTCTGAGTTATGTAAAAGGGACCATGATAAATGTAACAAAGGAATTTCGACTAAAAGATTTGTATGGCATTAAAGAATTTCCGCATGAGTCCCACACCTTCGAGACATCCATTTCGTTTTATGTCCATATCGTTTTAAATAGCAAATTGTATTTAATAATTTTGTTAGTTACTGATATCTCCGAGCCCTGCTCTACCCTCCACGTGTGGAGACCACAGGAGATTCCAACGCTTCTCTTCCAGCCGCGTTCTAGTGGGTACTGAATACGGGTGAATCAAATATAAACGAGACTTATTTTTTAATTTTTTGATTTTTACTTTGAACACAAAGAAAAGTACACCTCATTTTTCTACATAGTCTCCTGATTTGGAAATACATTTTTCCCAGCGCATAGGTAATTTTCCAATCCCGTCCTCATAGAATGAAGTAGGTTGTGTCTTCAGCCAATTGAGCACGTAGGCTTCAACCTCATCGTCACTGACGAATCTCTGACCTCCCAAAGCTTCCTTGAGTAGGCCAAACAGGTGAAAGTCACATGGTGATAAGTCTGGACTATAGGGAGGGTGTTCTAGCGTCTCCCAGCCCATTTGCTCCAATTTTTCTCTCGTCAGAGCCGCAGTATGTGGGCGAGCATTGTCCTGAAGAAGAATCACTTCTCTCATCGGTAGATCCCTTCTTTTGCGGCGATATGCAAGTCTGACTTCATTCAAAATGTCACAGTAGTATGCGGCATTGATAGTCCTGCGTTCTTGCAAAAAATCAAGATGCAGCAAGCCACGCTGGTCAAAAAACACGGTAGCCAAAACCTTCCCAGCTGACAGCCGTGACTGGGCTTTCACTGGTCCAGGTTCCCCTTTCAGTCTCCACTCCATACTCGCTTGTTTTGATTCAGGGGTGTAATGGTGCACCCAAGTTTCATCACAGGTGATAATGTGAGTGAGAAATGAGGCTCCCTCAGCCTGAAATCTTACAAGAAGACCTTCACAGACCTGCAAATGGTTCAGCTTCTGCTCAGCTGTGAGATGTCGAGGAACCCACCTGGCACACACCTGACGAAACCCTAGCTCCTCTGTGAGTCTGGAAAAAGTGTTTCCATAGCTTATCCCAACCTCACTTGCAATGGCACTGGTGGTTAGACGTCTGTCACCTTCAAAAAGCTGTCGAACAAGGCTGATGTTGTCTGCTGTGATGCTGGAGCGGGGTCTGCGGTCATGGCTTTCATTCTGAACACGATCACGACCCTCCACAAACTGTTTATGCCATGCAAACACTCTGGCACGAGAAAGTGTCTCTTCCCCAAACTGTACAGTCAACCTTCTCAAGATTTCAACCGGTTTTACACCTTCAGCAGCAAGAAATTTGATGATAATACGTTGCGCAATCGAGGGGGATACATCCTGCTCAGACATCGTCACGACGGTAACTGGTGAGTTCGAGCGCATCCGTCCGCCTGCTTCCCCCACTCCTGGCATCCCTACCCAACACCCCTAAACGCGGGAACGTTCCCGCACCTTCGCTGGGTTTCCAGGACAAAAAGTCTCGTTTATATTTGATTCACCCACGTAAGATTACTCGAACCGCAGACGCACAGGAGAAGCTGGACATTGCCAGAACTCCAATGACAGATTTTATTTTTATGTTTTTTTTTTTAAGTATCGCCTTCCAATTTATTTCTCTCTATATTTTGTAGGGTTTATAGTCACATCGCTTCGTTTGTAGTCTGGACACCCTGGCAGCTTTCCTCCAATATCTCATTATTATTTTATTTTTTTTAAATTTATTTATTGATATTTACAACTGTATTACAATTATACAACAAGTAAATAGAATGCGTGTTACATAATGATATGAGAATGACAAGTAGAGAAACTACCCACTGGTAATACTCAAATCAAAGTTCAAATAAAAAGGTCAAGTGTGTGGCCATCTTCTTTCCAGAAGCCTCGGAGGATTATTATTTTATTTTAAAAACCTTCATACAGTATTTTTTTTCTTCAAGAATCAACTTGCTCCTGTCAAGTTAGTTGTCTTTCATCAAATCTTAACATGTAACAAACATACTTATACTAAGAGTCCAGTAGCATCTCTTCCTTGTCTGTTATTTTCTTACCCCAATTAGTTTAGGGAGGAGTTACCTCATCCAATCATATTTCAGTCCCCTCCTCTTTATGTATTAAGCTTACAAACCCGAAGTTGATGTGTTTGAATCCCGCTGTCACGGTTAGTTGAGGCCCGTCAGCCTACTGGATGGAACTCACAACGAACGGGCAAGAGTGATAACCTCACCTTTTATATCTCGAGTGTCATTTGGTCGAGTGACTGCTTCGGGAAAAAAAATATAGCCTCTTCTTCCTTCAGCACATATTTGTCCTCAGGGATGTCAGTGACAATGAATGGCACTACTGAATCGGTCCTAAACGGTTATCAGTGCTCCCACAAACAATATGTCTGAATTATCATTACGTTCTCTAGTGCTACCCGAAAAAATAAATATGATCCATTTTATTTCCAAGCTGACAAGAAATCTGAGTGAGGCCATAGTAACGGATCTAAAAAAATGAATAAACAGTTTTTCCCTATTTTTATGAGCCGAAATTGCACTTATTGACCTGGTTAATAATGCTCCGTCAGGTTCTTGAGATGTCATGCTACCAGTTCTGCGTCATTTTGCGGACCGTTGACTTGGAAACGGCCTGCAAGCAGTGACAAAGGGCATCCTCTGTGACGGCTGATAGCAAGCCCTCCGGCTGAAGATAGTCATCATCTTCATAACGAAACGAGTCCTGGGAAAGGGATCAACAAGTTTCCTGGGAACGACAGGAAGAACTGGGAGGAAGTACGATAAATTGCACTTTACAATTAAGTAGAATGTGAAAATCATATTATGAAGTTATCGAATGACTGTATTTACTGAATCAGAAATGATTCAGGATGAGGAAAAGGCGTAGAATTTTAAATATCAATCGTTCACATCAGCTAATATATTTTTTTTTTTTGTTGTTCATTATCTAAGTTACTGGTAACTTCCTTACTTTGCATTTTTGATTCCTTTAAATTTTTTTTTCACGAAAAGATCTTATTTCTGTTTTTATTTATTTTGATTAGTATAGATGTAAATACTAGTAAATATTTAGAGTAAAGTCTTTTGATCAAATGTTTTCTCCTTGGAATGCACATTTTTGTTATTTTATAGAAGCCTGGTCCAAGCACGAAATCACTTTTCCATCTATCTAGCTAAGTACATAGATTTAATTAAATATGGATGTAAAAGTGAAATATTGCAATCACTGCATAAAAGGATATATTATATATATAATTAGATATATGATATAAAAGATATATGATGTATAGCATCAATGTGATGGTAGGAATGTTTATGGAAAAAAAACCTAACACACCATTGACTTAACGTACAAAGACTTGAAAGCATCTGTTTGATTTTGAGAAGATTATTTATAAACAGAATAATATCTCTAAGCGTAAGTTATTTGAGATTACGCATATTAAACAGAATGTGGAATTACTGTTAATGATCTTATTATAAAATATCTTATGAGGAAGAAAATGGTCCGGGTGGTAAGAGAAAATTCTTTTAAACAAAAAGTAATATTTATTTTAATGCCATCATTTCGATCCACTTTGCAGGTCTTCTTCAAGACTTATAATGGGGTTAAGGGTTGACAGTCCATAACAATGGCAGTCAATATGTATATGCTTATTTTTCTGCTAATTTAGCTGTGTATTATAACCTCCCCAGCCGTTCGTGTATTACCTCCGTTTGGTAAAAAGGAGAAAATAGTTGATTGGAAGATTATAATGAAGGATAGAATTGGTCAGTTTTCTGTTTTTCCTTCTTAGCCCTGAATATGGCCTATAACGTAGGCCGAAACGTCGGCACTATTGCACAATAAGTTACCTTATTTTAGTGGTAGTATTGACTGCACCCCCTGGACCAATTCTATCCTTCATTACCTTCCTTTCGCTTAGTTAGTTGAGCAACAAGTCTTGAAGCAAATTTGCAAGGTTGCTCTCGTTATTTCATGATTCATTTTTGACTTTTGATGTGTGAATTACTAAAATTTGTATTCCTTGGTGTGATTTTTCTTTAGGGATTTAATCTGATGACGCCTGAACCGGCGTAATGCTGACAGGTTATATTTTTCCCGTACAATAGAAACTCAAGATTTGCTTTTTAGGATTTTTCTATTTTATAGTAATGTAAAATATTTATTTATGAAAAAGTAATACAAATTAAAAATTTTAAAATTAAAAAACATTTTGTAGAAAACTGCAGTATTTCGGAGTTAGTTTTCGTATTCCGACTTCGCTCAATATAGCCTCAAAATTGGTATTTTGAATGGTTTTCTATGTTCGAAAGAAGTCTTGAAGTCCCAAAATCCTCAGCCTCCCTCCAACGTGGCCGCGGTCCCTGCTCAAGAAGATAAAGACGAAGAGCAGGAATTCACTAAACACTGCCCCCCTCTCTCATTCCGAATTCCATCCCACCAACACCGCAACAGTTGTAGCATTCCCCCCTCGCCATATCCATTTTTCTTTTCTCCTAAACCAGCCTTATCTCCTTCCTGGTCATCTTGTAAAGGTGTTCAAATACTTCTTAAGGCATATATGATAGGTTCACTAAATCTGGTACGGTCACCAGTGGTCTAGTGGTTAGCGAAACAAACTACTAAACCCAAGATCGCGGGTTCGTAGCCCGGCAGGTGGCCCTAGGATTTTTTTAAGGGAGTAAAAAATCCTTAGTTACGCCGTCCTTCGGCAGAGACATTAAACGGGGGTCCCGAGCCTGTACGATGTCAGGTACTCTAAAAATCCCTATCCTAATTAAACCTGGATAGGCAAAATTTAGAGCTCCCACTGTAGCATCGTCCGATTAGCGATATCAGCATAAAGTGACGTTAAATGAACAAACAAACATCTTATGAATTCATTTTAATCCTCCAGTTTTGAAACCATTTTTCAAGAACAGTGATATGGGATTGAAGAGTATGGGATGCTTTAACTGGATCAGTGTTGACTGAAAATAGACATGTGTCATCCCCATACATGGTAAGGATAGTATTAGGATGGGTTGGGATGTCAGCTCAGTGCAACTTTTGAAAATAAATTAAAAAAATCAACAAAAATTCACAAATTTTAAAAAGTATATTTATTTAGCACGCTTTCATTTTTACCATGACAATGCCAATATTTTTTGTATGTCAGATGTCCTAAGACCAGTGAAGGTAAACTCTCTCCCATATCTACTGGGTTAGCGTAGCCTGAATGTTGTATGACGTAATGTAGTATGTTGCAATATCACTTTGTTTGTTTATTTTTAAACAGAAAATCAAGGGAAAAATATAATAATACATTATAAATAAAACCTAAGAAACTAAAATGTTATGAGGATCCTTAGGCATTTGAAATATTGTATGTCCATATAACCAGCATGATAAAAGCGTACATATTTAGGTGTTAAATTATTTTAAAAAATTAATCTAAGCGAATAATTTTAAAATTAATAAATAAATAACTTTTATTATTTAGCTGACTTGGTCGCATTGATTTTTAGAACCATGAAGTTGAGAGATAAGCTTTGGGAAGTCCTTTTTTCCCTCTAAAAGTTAAAAAGTTGGGAAATCGGCTTCTATTGGAATTTCCCAGGATAATGAAACTCTTTTGGATTAAAAAAAAAAAGGACCCATAGAAGCTTTATAAATGAAACACACTATCTTCTCTGACTTGTAGGAGGAGAAACTGGGTTAGTGTCGGTGTTGAACCTTTGTTTCAAGTTTTTAAGAAATTCTGTTTTCCGTCTGTAGCATAGTGTAGAGAGGATATTGAATTTTGCCAAATTATCCTTATCAACCAATTATTCGACCAATAACAACACTGTTTTTTGTTGAAATTCCGCAAACTTGAATAAATGTCATCGCGAGTATAATATTAGATTACCTAATCCATCAACGGTCGTGTAGATCTACTTGCAGTTATTGGTCTCATCAATTAACAAATTTAATTTTTAATCGCTTTTTTTTTGATAAATTTTTCCTACTGTAATAATTGTTTCTTCATTAAATTACAAGAAATGTCGAAAAACAAATTATTTTTAGGTTGTAGACTGATCAACATCGTTTGAGCCTAATTATTTGTTCATAGTTTTTCCATAAAACCATGAATTGATTTACTTCATTACATTTCTTCAGGCGATGGGTTCGTGAACTTAATGGGGTTTTAATGAGACTATTAAAAATTATACGGAGAAGTGACCAATCTTTAATATATTCCATATATTTAAAAATATATTAAAATAAAAAAAAGTGCTCTAATTATGTGGCAAAAAAACTAGACTTTTTCAAAACCTTGATTGTAATCAACACAGGGTCGCGTTTTAAATGCTTTGAGTGAGTATCAAGATCCATTGAGTTCTTAACGAACCTTAACAACCTCAATAAGTTAATGCAAGATGTATTGGAAAACCACATCCACGTTGCCTAAGGTTATACGAGCTTTGTATTAATTGAATGATTCTTTTTTTATGTATTTTTTTTTAGAATAATTTATTTATTTATTTACAACTAGTAATTATATTACATCAAGTAAATCTGCTTTATTAACAAAGGACATGAAAAAAAAACAGACACTTGTGGAGAAACTACCCATTGATAGCACTCCAATAAAGTTCTATAGTAGAAGGTCTCGAGGGCATCTTCTTTTCAAGTTGAGAGACTAGCGGATTCAAGTGTGTATGGAGCATGTCATGGAAGGATAGGTATCTAGTTTGGGACAAATCAGCAATATATTAAGATCATGATGGATGAGTTTGTTTGTGACATAATAAGGAGCATTGAGGTTTTTACAAAGGATTTTGGAATGTAAGGATTGGATACGAGATGAATTGGATGGTTTAGTAGAGCCCCAAAGCTCAACTCCGTATTTCCAAATAGGTCTGATAACTCATGTAAATGAGTCTTTTGTAATTAACTGGGAGCTTTGAACATTTGTCCAGTAAATATTAAAGTTGGCGAAAACCTCGAGCAGTTTCTTGTCTTTTTAATGTATTTGGAAAACAAATAAGTGAGGAAATTATTTATTGTTATATTCAGGACAATAGTAAGACCCATTGTACTCCATAGCATTATTTATTAATCCTAGTAAATAATCCTATCGGGTTTCGTACGAGTATATACAGCCCTCCAGAAATGAAAGTTTTCACCAGCCCATTATAACAAACTATTGCTATGGATTATAGGGATTCATTTTTGGAAACTGGTGTCGTTCATAATATAACTCGAATATTAAAAACATTTAAATGTCGTAGAGATCCTTAACTTTAATAGAAATAAGGGATTACTTTATTGCTTACATGACAAAGTCTTTAAAGCTAATATAAATAAAACGAATCTTATTAATAATATGGTTAAAAACTAGGGCAATTGTAATCTAGAGTATGCCTAATTTCATAATAATACAACAATATTAGTTAATAACCACTTAATGTTAATACAAAAGACAGTTTGCCACGGAAACATCCATTGCGAAAAGGAGTACTATTGTTTCCACTGTTTTACAATGCTATTTAATTACTTCAGTCTCGAAGTTTACGACACTCAATGCAAGTTGAATCCCCCCTCCTGGCATTTCCGCTTCAAGTAAACTACACCTTGGCTTGGTCCCCACCAGGATGTGTTTTGTTCTCCCTGAGAATAATAGGCGCAGCCATTTCAATTTCGACTTGACGAACTGGCGGGGAACGTGGGTGGAAAACTTATTGATAAAGCCCCGGGATACAATGTTTAGCCCTTCTTGTTACAATCGAATATGAAGCAATGTCGTCACGGAACATGCGATTTAAAGAAGATAAAAGAAAAATATCGCTGTTTTTATGCATTTTTATATTTTTCTATTTTTCATTTTATCAAGTTTTTGGAAAAGCTGGGAAAAAACAAGGATCATAAATTTTAAAATAGGAGTCCCGGAAAAAGAAAACAAGAAAATCCAGATCGAAAAAATAAGGTCAATGCTTATTTATTTTTGTATGTGCGAGGTGTTTTCCACCATAAATTTCCACTTATTTGCCTGATTTCGCTTTCTCTTACTTTTTCTTTTTTCTCAAAGGAAAGATCAGTGGCCACCACTTGGAGGATTTGTAAACAATATAATGAAAAAAAGACGAAGATACTGCTGACGATTTTCAGGTGTGCTTTGAACATTAGTAAAGAGGAGGTGACAAGTGCCTAGCGGCGGGTATAGAGTGTTTTGAAGTCGGCAAAATGAATATAGATAAAATTTCGTAAAATAAACTTTTTATTATCCTAATTTGCGTGTTTATTGGACAAACCTTATATTTGTATCACAGCCATATATCACATCAATATTTTTTAATTATGACTAAAACTAATGTAAATGAATTTTATGAATGAATTGATGACCTTTTTTAAAATAAACTTTTTATCATCCTAGTTCACGTATTTATTGGACACTCCATGTATGTATATCATAGCCGTATATGAATTCGAAAGTTATGTTTTTTAAAAGTATTTTTAGAGACCATTGAGAATCCCTATCCAATAACACCCTCTTTTATTCTAGTTCTTATCCCTTCCAGTTTTTTTAAACGTGGGGGACGTTTGTATCTTCTTATTGACTAGAAATGGTTTTGGATGGAGCCTGATTGTATTTTCTCAACAATTTTTCAAGTTATTAGTTATTTCCTTCATTCTTTTACGTTTTTTTGTATCGACTTTCGACATTTAATAACAAAATTTTTAGTGATGCAAATAATTGTCTGCTTTATGTCTCTAAATGGGTTTATATTAAAGCTTCTAAGGTTACCATCATCAGTATTATGACAGTTTCCTGCTTAGGTGATATTCCTGCTTTTTTATTTCCTTGCCTTTCAACAGGTACTATGATTAGTCCTAATCCTGCTGGATTGTCGGGGAACAGAAGATGATCAGTCTTATTTGGCTGAATGCTACAAAATTAAGTCATTCTTATTCGGATAAGTTTTCGATTGCTTCGTTGAGACCAGATGACAAACGTCGAGTAGTAAGTACTTCTTTAAATGGATATTTCTTTTTAAAAAATATGAACACTTTTGTAAACTATTCACATTTTTCTTCATGGATTCACAGGTTACAGAATGATTAAATTATTTAAATTTGGAAGTTTTCACATTCTTATGAGCTATTTTTCGCGTTCAAACCGTTTTATACGGTCTTCTTTAGAACATCTTTTATTAAATGACGCTATAAAGACGGTTTAGTAATTTCTTTTTCCCAATTTTTTTTTTTTATAGCAACCGTGCCAAAAAGGGTATGAGATCTGAAGATGCAATAAATCTGGAAGGAGATATGAAATATAGGACACTCTTGTATGCACAAAAGATCTTCCGATGGGGCAACAGTAAGGCGGCTCCTGGCCCCTCTCCAAGCTCTTCACGATCCAACTGATAACACTTATCTCTTCATGGGTGATTAAGCAATAACATTCTAAGGGCTTCCTTCTAGAGGCCACGCCCACTTTCCCTTTAACCTAATATATGAGTATGTAATATTATAAATCAAAAAAGTAAATTGAGATTTATTGGTAATAATTGTACTCATTTTCATCCAGAAATTATTTTAATGTGCATAGACTATATGATTTGATTTGCAAAATATACTTAAATATTTATATTTATACGGAATACTATATGTATCACATAATCACTTTGCCTTAGTTGTTTGTGGAACGTTTTGAAGAAAGGTTGCTGTATCTATTTGATGAGTCTGTTTGGACTTAAGAAGTGTGATGTGTCGCACTTCGTTTTCTTTGGTGAGATTTTTCTTTTAGTGTATGTCCTGAGAATACCTGAATTTATTAAAAATTTATTAAGTATTAAAAAGGCTTTTCTTTTTTGGGATTATTCTTATTGTATTTTAGTTTATAATATATATATCTCTTTATTTTTGCTAATTTCTTCTATCGGTTTTGCTAATTTTTTAAAAAATATATTTATATTTTATAGAAGAAATCCTTTAATAACTTTTATTTCGCATGAAAATAATTATTAATTTTCTGAGTAATTTTGTGAATTAATTTGATTTTCATTAAATAGTACAATTGTGTAAATTATCTAATGTAACACTTAACTTAAAAAATATTTAATCTTCAAATACAAGAACATATTTTATCAATATTTTGTATTATGCGTCTATCTCATCTAACTACCCTTATTTACAGAAAAAATTGCAGTCTTTTTTCTATATATGTACATGTTTCTATAGTGTGTAATAAAAATATTCTATATATTTTATATAAAATCCATGACGAGTTTTGAGCTCAGTGAATGGTAGAGACTTTGTTGTTTCTAAGACAACAGTTTTGATAGGAGTTGATTGTCCGGGATCGCTCTAACAGCAAAGTTTTTATCCAATGATGGGTACGCACTTTATGCTGCATATTATGTTTACGTTATATTGATGATGGATCTCCAGGAGAATATACAACTCCCAAGGGATACATTAAATAATTAATCTGTCTCTGCAAGATTCGAAACCCGGTCTTAATATAAAGCATTTCATATAAAACAGCGCTCTATACTCTCTCACTCCGTTCCCTATTTTGTCCAAATAGTACACAATAGCACAATGTTTTTATGTTAATTTTTTCATAATACATTCGTAATGCAGTGTAATAAACTGAAATCTTTTTATCATTTGGGATAAACCTTATACCTTATACGGATCAAAAGATCACTTTTATCATCAAAAGACGAACCTATCTTAGAGGCACCGACGCGAGCACCTGCAATACAATGAGATGCAGCAGAGTGTGAATGGACGACGCTATTAAATCCTTCACAATAGAACTACCAAGCAATAGCAATATGGCAAGGGAATCCTCCAAAGGAGTATACCTTTGTAGTGTTGAGCAGATGTTAAATGAACGTTTATTATATTCCAAGATATGACTCAAAGAGAGAAGTATTAAAGCGAGATTCCATGCAAGTGTGTTCCTGAATATTTGGTGCAAATTCATTCACGTCGATGATTCTCAACCACAGAAACTGTTTTGCAGAAAAAAGTAGGATTTATATTACCACAAAATGAGATAGTTTCTGGGAATTATTAACATTTTTAAATTATACCTCGCAAAGAAATAATCTTTAGATCATTTTTTGCATTAAAACATTTAAATATTAGGTATCAAATCTATGGCAATGACATTTAAAGGCATATGAATATGTCTATCTATACATAAGATTACATAGAAGTGTACACGTATATAAAAATACAGAAACTGCTATGCTTCTACTCTTGAATATATCTTGAATATATAACTTGATATTTGGGATGCCAGAATCTCATTCAGGATGAGTACTCAAATTATTATTTATATGCCTTTATCTTAATTGGGTTCTTCTCCAAAGGTCTGTTCTTGTGTTTACCAATTTACCCATCCATTATACTTTCAATATATTATTTATAAATAAATAGTGTACCGGGGGTGTGTAAGCACCAAAAGAATTACAATTACAATAAACAATCGTTTATTTATTCAGTTTCAAACAAGGTTATGATTCAGAGTTTACTGTATAAAAAGGATTGCCATAAAATACGTTACAGGAAATAAATTAAACATATCTGTGAACAGGGGTAGATTGGGTTATAGGTCGGTCTTCTTCTTGTTGCCTCCAGGACTATCCATCTTCTGCAAGATCTATCCTCCTTGCTGTAAGTCTCCTTAGACCTGCTTCCTGCTAAGGTATTCTGTAAGTCTCAAGAGTGGCATTCTCAGCCTCATTTTGCCTGCCCCCCCTTTTCTTCTTTCTCCTCCATCTTGGGCCATAAAGGGGGACCAAAAGGTCTGTTCTTTGTCCAAAACATATTCCCTTTCATGTGTCCCCGCTCCCCATTCCTTTCATGGTGAAGCCAATGCATAGCAAAATCTTTAAATAATTGAAATCTTTAAAACTGAAAACCTGAGCTGGGTCACGTTAGAAGTTTCAAACGAATAACTGCCACTGAAAAGGAACATCTCCATTGTGTTGTCGGCAAGGCAGAAGAAGGATGAGACTAGAAACAACAGATGATTATGACTATCCTCAGCACCCTACAGGAAACGATCTTCCACAATAGGCAACGAACATGATTTGGACCTGCAGGGAAGACACAGGAGGATGAGGATATATTGAAAAGGTGAAAATGAAACATTAATGTTTAAATAATTATTTTTATGACTTCACTTCCTTCTTTCTTACCAGTACCACTGCAATCGGGACATGGGTGCATCACACGGTAGAGAGTGTACTGTTTCAATGGCAACGATTATCAAGGGAGGTTATTTATCCGTATGTTGAGGTGAGTTGCAAAGGGTATTCACTTTACAAAGGCTGAGTCAGCCCAAGGAGCCTGGGTTTGTAGATCCCACAGAGCCCAAACATCCCTCCCTACGGCATATCATAATGACTCTTCCGGTGTATAACGTCTAACAGTAATTCGCAGTTTCTTGGTTTTCAACTAAACATTCTCTATAGATAGACAGATCTTGAACAAACTGTCTAGTTAGTCAGAAAGGACAGTCACGTAAAAGGCGTACGTAAAGAGCTGAGATATGCTCCCAATAATATATAGAGATATAACCCAAAAATGGGTTTTGTTATATAAATAATATTGTAAAGTTTTGATTAGGAAGTCATACATCATATGAGTTGCTCATTTCCTTATCGTGCTTTATCCATCAACTAAAAATTTTGGCAAACAACAAAATGAAACCTATAAATTTTACCTAAGTCATACCAATTTGGAAGATTTTTCCTTAAATGTTTAGTTATTTTAAAAAAATGTGTTTGGATTAAGGTCGTTTTGGAACCAAAAATGGATAAGTGTCTATATCTAAAGGTCATGAATTTTTTTTTTTTAGTTTGGCTGGCGCATGAGAGAAAAAATATGAGTCACATACTCGTTGAGGTTCTTCTTCTCTTCTTTTGCTTCCTACTTTTGTTCCTTGTCCGAGACGATTTGATAAGCTGAATCAGTTAACCTATTTTGCGAATGATAGCCCAGAAAAACAGGCACATGTACCTCTGAACATTGTTACCCTCTAGCCTTGCTATATCCTTCAGGGTTTCCCCCAACCTGGAGGACCAGTGGCTTATTGCAGTCAGATAACTGGGGGACGGGGCAACAAACTCTATATCTATAATCACACACAGAAGCATTTCTTAGGCGAGGTAAAATTGAAAAATTCCGAAAACGGACTGACACTTTCAGATGATCAGACCAAATCCAGAATGAGTTGGTTGGACCAACATAGATTTAATGATTGTATGATAGAATTTAGGTGAATGAGATAATTCCGCTATCGTTTGATCAATAAAATTCCACGATGAAAAATAGAAATGGCAATTTATATTGTTACAATAAGTCCGGTCCAATGGATGGAGACTATCGGGATAGAAATATCTCTGGCCCCGGTTGAAAAACATATTTTAGCGGATTCTATGATGGAGGGCCAGAGAGGCCTCGGCAGTCGCTTTGTAGCCCAAATCTGTTATTGACAAGGCTCGTATACAACTGTGTCTCCCGTCCT
This sequence comes from Arma custos, assembly GCA_037127475.1. Lineage (NCBI taxonomy): Eukaryota > Metazoa > Arthropoda > Insecta > Hemiptera > Pentatomidae > Arma > Arma custos. The sequence goes on from CM073765.1 coordinate 13,565,243, forward strand.
GCTTTGGATTTACATTTCGCATTTGAAATCATTCACCGTAACCTTTTGATAACTCTCCTTTCTCTATGCGACGGATCAAATAAAATGTTTATTAAAACCCAACAGCATATGTTATTTTGTTTTTACTGAAGTCGAACAAAAGGGAGTTGCACATGAAAAACAACTATTCAATTCTGCGCAGTTGGATAAGATTAGCGATTTAAAACACAACAGAATGATCAATTTTAAAGCACAATTCGTTCGAGAACATTTTTATATTAATGTAAATACTCGAACTCCTCTGTATTTATGTGTTGTTTATTCACATGGTGCTGCTAAGGTAAATAGGACGATATAACCAAGGATTTTTTATTCCATTTAAAAAATTCTAGGGGGATGTGAACCTATGACACTGGACAGAAGGTTGCGAATGTAACCAATACACCACTGGAGAGTCCACATATCCATTAAGCATAATATTTTAGCTGTAAAATTTTATTTTTCTTAAATTGAAGAAATATAGATAAAAATTTAATTTCAAATACAATCTGAACTTATATAATCTGAATCAGGCCGTTGAAATTCCACTGTAAACATTTTGGAATGTTTGTAATTATCATGTTTACAATAATGATATATCATTAGTATACAGATTACACTGAAAGTGGAGTATATGTCTATCGCAAGATTCTTATTTGTCCCTTAAACGTCGAGCATTAATTCCCTACACCACAGGTGAGCCCCAGATTTTATTTCTTTGTATAAAAAAATGATGGATCAGTCTTTAATAAGCGACAATACCATCTCCGTTTATATCTATCGAATAACACTCTGAAATATCCTTTAAAGATAGTTCTATAAAAATATAAAAATGTACCGAAATCTGCTGAAACAATAGTTAAAATGTCTATAAATAATTCTAACCTAGTGGTCCAATATTTACAAATATTAGATAAACATTTAATAGCTCTTACCTTTAACAGGGAAATTGGATCTCAGTTCTCAATATTTACATTAAAGTTTACTGAAGTTGTTTATTTTGGTTATGATTAATTTTCCTGTTTAACAATTTATTTTAGAATATAATAGAGTAGAAAAGTAACTTTACTCCGGGGCTAGGTTCCTTAACAATAAAAACATGTGTAGAACAAACACATTATACATCAGCTCAGAAGACTAAATAACACTAATCATAAATCATTTACAAACTCGCTAAAAAGTATTGAAAAAAAAAGTACATTTTCTTACAAAATACTAAGTAACTTAAGAGAACTGCAAATAAAAACATGAGTTAGGATGTCATAACTCTTTTACAAAATCTATATCTTCTTTATAGAATAACTAATAAACTTTACAGAATAAACTAAATAACAAAAGCAATTATTTGATACTTATTTATTTAAGCAAATGACTAACATGCTTAGAGAGTATCTGTTTGGTAATTGAGGAGATGTTATAAACGCAAGGGTTTCAATGAGAATAGGAAAGAACGGGTGGAGGAACGGGTGGGAAAGGAACTTTAAAAGAAGACAGGCGAGATCTTGTTTCCTGGTCCTGGACTGAGGAACTTTAGTTTTTGTTTGTAACTTGTGTTAAAAAAAATCATTATGAATATCTTGAATTAAGATCAGTCTTATCGTTAAAGTAATCAATGTCTTTAAGCCTAAAGCCTGAAATTTTGGAAAAATTCTTAAAATTTCTGAGTCGATTGTCGATTATCAAAGGTTCATTATTCCGGATGGTACAATAATATTTATGGTAAATCATTTATGTGTTTTTTAAAGTACTATTATCAGTTGGTGGATTGGGAATGCTTAGTAACGGGTTTTTATACCTTCAAATAATTGAGTTAATATTAGTCATTAACAGTTGGACTCAATTTCCTTCTGTCCTGCATTTCCTATCTCTATCGTTCTTTCCCCACTTACGAATATAATAATTAACATTTATCAGTTTAATACATAACTCTCACATAGCTTCATATATTTTTTATTAGTACCTATTTCAAACCCATTTCGCATAATAATATAGGAATATGTAGAAAGAAATGGAAGGTGTCTCGTAGAATGACAGTTAGAAATGTAAACAAAATGAAAAATTGAAAATTGAAAAATGAAATTCCTATATTATTATGTCTCATACATTTACTTATGTAACCTCTAGAAATCCATTAGCATACATTTTATATCTTTATTTTACTAGTTCTTCATGTTCCAACCTTTTTTATATGTTAATATCCTCATTTTGTATCTTTTGTTTACCTCCTCTTTTTTATTTCCCTTTATATTATTTTTACTTTTCTATCCTTTCTGTATATTTATTTTATATTCGTTATCTTTAATTATTATATATGTCACTATTTTAATTTCTGTTCATTATCTTTAATTTTATTAAATCTGTCTTTATCTTAATTTTATTATATCTGTCACTATTTTAATTTCTTTTCATTATCCTTAATTTTATTATATCTGTCTTTATCTTAATTTTATTATACCTGTCACTATTTTAATTTATTTTCATTAACTTTAATTTTATTAAATCTGTCTATATCTTAATTTTATTATATTCTGTCACTTTTTTAATATTCGTTATCTTTAATTTTCATATCTGTCACTATTTAAATTTTCTACATTACTTGTCACCATATTATTGTTACTGTACGTTTTTATATTTTTTTTTCTGTTTGTTTCTCTCTCATAGCCCTGTAGATGACCTACACTGTAGATCGAAACGTCGGCACATAATTATAAGTCTAGTACTTATTCAGTGTTTTTTTTTTTTTTTTTTGACTGCACCCCCCAACTATCTCCTTTCAATATTTATCATTTATATTTTTGTCAAGGATCCATCCCGAAGTTATTCCTTTACCTGGAAGGACACCTAAGGATGAGAAAACCGAATATTTTTATTGGAAGGAGCTATTTGCAGACAGGGTTAGGGTGGAGGGTTTTGGGTAGAAATTGAAATACGGCTGATAGGCCGAGAGGGATTTGAACGGGTCGAGCGATGCTAGATATATCTCTACTACTTTCCTCGGTCCAGTAATCGTCCGATTGCCTTTAACGCCTTCCTACTCCCCAATTCTATATTGAACACGAATTATCCATTATGCTTTATATATTTATCATATTTATAATTACCTTCGAAATTAATAATATATTTATAAAATAATAAAATAAATGAATATTAACTATGAAATAAGAACTCTTGGTACTTTTCCTGTTATTTTTCCAAGCCATCCGTCATTACAATTTGGTCAAGCTCAATTACCGTTACTGATCTTATGCCTGATATATACAAATAATGGAGCCAGAACGACAATCGTGGAAGATTATAAAGAATTTTCATTATTAATTTATTGAAGAATAGTAAGATACAAAAATGTGCAAATATTCTGATTAAATACATACGGTTAGTTGTAATATTGCATTTAATAAACATTCATTGGTAAGTATTCAGACAATTAATCAAGACAATTATGTACATACTGTCGAAGTGAGAAAAAAATGATCGTAATAATATAAAGTATATTATTATATTTATGAAACAGGCGTGAAAAAAAATAATAAGTACCGCAACAGCTCATGAAATTCTGGGGATCAGTACATGGTAGAGACTATACATCGGTTTTGCAAGGTGGTAAATGACAAAGATCTGACCCAAGAAAAAAATAGATAGAGTGAAAAAGAGATATTCAGTGAATAAATGATAAAATTCAGTGAAAATAAAAAACCTTAAGTTTAAGAACCTATTTGGTGTTGTGATTTGGAAAATCATTAATCCATTATCGAAGTTTTAGTTTCATATTCAGTCCATTAGAGAATTCGCTGGCCGGAACTCCTCACTAAAAGTCAATATTGAATTTATATTTGCTATAGAAAATTAGATAACGTGGGAGTTTATATACATTTTATTATATTATACTAAACATATTATATATATATATATATATATATATATATATATATATATATATTAAAATGTAGATAAACTCCCACGTTATCTAGTTTTCTATAGCAAAAATAATTTCAATATTGTGAGGAGTCCCGGCCAGCGAATTCTCTGATGGACTGAACATGAAACTATAACTTCGTCACTAAGGTCACCTGTGGTCTAGTGGTTAGCGTAAAAATCTACTAAATCCAAGATCGCGGGTTCGTAGCCCGGCAGGTGACCCTAGGATTTTTCTAAGGGAGTAAAAAATCCTTAGTTACGCCGTCCTTCGGAAGGGACGTCAAACTGGGGTCCCGAGCCTGTACGATGTCAGGTACTCGTTAAAAATCCCTATCCTAATTAAACCTGGATAGGCAAAATTTAGAGCTCCCACTGTAGTATCGTCCGATTAGCCTTAGCAGCATAAAGTGACGTTAAATAAACAAACAAACTAAAACTTCGATAATGGACCATTGATTTTCAAAATCACTACACCAAATAGATTCTTAAACATAAAGAGAATCATAAATCGCTTTAATTTTGGATTAGAAAAATAAAAAATCTTAACCACTACATACCATGATGGGCTTATGGTACATAGTAAGGACTGCACTATTACCCAGCCATCGTGTGTGCAAGAGGTGATTTCATAACAATGAACCTTCAGGTTTTTCCTACAATAATTACTTTATAGAGACTGATTGACCCTGGTGGGTGAAAATCATTTCCAGGTCTCACAGGATCGATTCGTGGTTATTGAGATATACAAGCACCGTAGGTTGTTATCTATTCCGCTTCCTAAATTAGCTATACTAGTCAAGGGAATCACAATGACTCTTTTAATAACCATCGGCCAAAAGGGAATGAACCCAAAACGTTAAGCTTCTTAATAGCTCATTCAAGAAAAGTTTTTCCGACGACAAATTTATTTTAAGTTGAAAATAAGAAAGAAAAAGCGAGTTTTCCCGAGGCTAGAAACTGCCTGCTTTCAAATTTTTGAAACTGGATGGGAAAAACTTACAAACTGAATCCAATTTAACTTTAGCACTTGCTGTCAACGAGAATGGGACATGCTTCCTTATGGTTATGTATAAAAGCTCATTTCTTTTTATGTAAAAGTTTACTCCTGGAGATGGTGAAGTAAAAAATTATTCCTTCTTCGAGTTGAACTTTATTAAATAGCTGATATGAGAGTATTACAAAACTGCTAGACCTAGCCTTTTCCCAGTGGTATAGTACTTAAACTACTAGCTATACCACTAAACTAAGCTACTATGTATAGGTACTACTAGTAATCAGCTTTGTCAGGAATGTAATTACATACAAATAATATCTAAACAAACATACATAAAATATATATAGTGCTGTAATTCTTGGCCGCTAAATGTTGTAGATCCATCTCCAGGAAGTTCCAGTAGTCGGGTTTCAAACTTAAATCCAACAACGCCATCATGTAGCGGAGTTTGGTCAGATTTGTTTTCTTGTCGAACCTGAAAGTTCGTTTAACGCACATTCTGTCTATTATTAGATCTATTATCAGCTGCTTGTCCGGTACAGCCTTCATAACGAAGAAAAGCCATGGAAGAGTGATGTCGTGATCTCTCTGAAAAATCCCTTACACAACCGTTGTTTTGCTGTAACTTCGTTGAAGGTCTTTGGTAGAGTAATCCTTACACCATTCGCTGTTCCTCTATAACTTTACCTTCTATCACTGCGTCTGTTATACGCTTCACGTATCCACTTTTAACATATATTCCCCATTTCACAAGTTGATAGCTATCAGCACTGCACAGAAGGGTGTTAACTTTCTGTATGTATTTTTAATTTTCTTTGGCTTCAGTCTTCTTTTCTTCTCTGGTTTTAACAACTTTAACAAATTTTGTAGGCATTTGTTAAAGTAAAATTAGTTTTGTGAATGGGCCCAATATTTGTTTGTGATTGTGTTAGCGAGTACCTTAAGTGTAGATTTAGAGTGTTAACTGAATTGCAGGTTACAGTCTTACATATGTATATAAATTTTATGTATTTTTTTAACCCAAAATTTAACACATAATAATATAAATAATTTCTTCGTATCTTTCCAGTATAATTCGGGCTTTATTATAAACTGTATATTATACAGCTTTAAAACTATATTTTTAAACTATTAATACATTTTAAATGTATATTTTTTATTTTCAATGGGTGTAAAAAAGTTCATGGTTATGCCTTTCTTCAAAAGCTGTGTTAGGCAAAATTTGCCATCGTCCGATTAGCCATAGCGGCATAATGTGATGATAAATGAATAAACAAACAAAAAGCAAAAAAATGTTTAATAAATTATAAACTGTTTTATTGGTGAATGCAGAGTTAGGATAACAGCTTCCGTACCTGGAGTCCAATTTGCTACATATTAAATATTTCTTTAGGTTGAAACATTTTCCAATTTGGTTTTAGACCATCGAAAAATGTTGCAAGTAATGCATTCTTCCGAACTTAACTTCATCTATTGAAATAGTAATAATAAAATGATTAGCAAATGAGGGAGTATGCTTGATACGGAAAAATATATCTCTTACAAATATTCTTTTTTTGGGGGGCTTTTTAGCAATTCATTCGATACTTCTACAAAATTACAAACTCATTTTAATCTTCGGAATGATATCACTTGAATTATAATAACCGGATGCATGCTGTGCAATTCCACGTTGTGTAATCTCTATTTTTTTTAAAGTAGTCTCAACCTTTTTTGGACCAAATATTTTACGCAGTGACTTATTTTCGAACACATTAAGACGTTTTTCATCTTTCAACCTTGACAGCAATGTTTCAGATCTCTAAAGAACAGTAAGAAGGATGATAGTTTTGTAGTTCTAATTTCGCGTTGTATGCTCCAATAGCATTACAAAAATTATGTCTCATATCAGCATTAAAAAGGATCTGTTTGTTCTCTGATCTGTTGTTTTTTTTTTTTTGTTTTTTTACTTGTTTTGTTTTAATTTTAAATTAGCACGTTAAAACTTATTTTACCACTTTTTTGTATATATATTCCGCTAGGTGTGACTGTGAAACGCCGATTTATAATAAATAGTTTCACTATTTAAGGAATTATTTTTTTACCTCCACCCGTACAATATCTTCCCTATGCTATGTTTCTACTCTTAAATATATTTTGAATATGTTGGTTGATATTTGGGATGTCAGAGTCTCATTTAGGATGAGTACTCAAATTATTATTTATATGCTTAATTGGGTTCCTTTCCAAAGGTTTGTTCTTGTCTTTACCGACTTACTGATCTATTATACCTTCAGTATATTATTTATAAATAAATAATTTATCTGGGGTATGTAAGCACCAAAAGAATTACAATAAGGATCGTTTATTTATTCAATTTTAAACAATGTTAATGATTCACATTTTACTATATAAAAAGGATTTCCATAAAATACCTTACAGGAAATAAATTAAAGTTATCTGTGAACAGGGGTAGCTTGGGTTACAGGTCGGTCTTCGCCTTGTCGCCTCCAGGACTCTATATCTTTGCAGGATCTGTGTAGCCAGTTCTCCTTGCTACTCCGGCCTCGTTCTCTCCGTGTCCGCCTCGACAGTGCCCCTTGCTGTCCGTCTCAAGAGTCTTGTCCACCATCTTGGGCCATAAAGGCTCCATAAGGGGACCAAAAGGTCTGTTCTTTGTCCAAAACATATTCCCTTTCATGTTTGCTGCCCGCATCAGTGCCGACAATATATAACACCTATAAATATGAGGTCAGTTATAAATTATTCAATAGACAATATACATTGATTTATTAATTCTCAGTTTTACTTTATAATTAATAGTTTAGGTTTTATAAGGAGGAACATCGACTTGGCGTAAACCTGACTAACCGTTGACTAGTATTGACCCGAAATGTTTACATGCTCTGTTTCACAAGACGCTCCCGGTCGTTCAGACAATAGAATCCATTTCCCATTCCAGCTTCAGCTCAAACCTGGCTTAATTGCGTATTTTACCTCCCCACTTCCCAACGTTCGCTTTTAGTCCGGATTAAATCATTATACCGTCCCACCCGATATCCCCTTTTGTCGATTGTACTACTCCTGAAAAAAGAAAAAAAAAGAAAAAAGGAAAAAGAAAAAGTAAATGAAATGAATATGTAAATTCACCAACTAGAATAATTTTTCGATTTGGAACGATACTGATGAGTTTAAAGTTGTTTTGAAAATATGTTTGGAAAACAATTGCCCTTTTATTTCCTGCAAGGAAAAAGGAATAAAATAAAATTAAATTTAGAAAAAAAAATAGAGAGAGAGAAAGAGTTGCGATTTAATCTATATGTTAATAAGATAATATTATTACGCTTTCAGATTTTTCTCGTTTTTCCCCCCCAAAATAAAAAACAGTAAATTTTTTTTATCCAGTTTTATTACCTAACACAGATTTATTCGAAGCCAATTTTATATTCCGCATTTCTGATTTTGTGAAATAAAATACATTTATATAAAAAAATGTATATCACTACATCATATGCGGGGATATTGGGCAAAGTATATGGTAGAGTCTGCAATGCTTGAAGGTTGCGCAGGTAATTGGCATGTCCGATATCATACAAAACCGTTAGGCTTCCCCCAAACTAAGATACTAACTTTAAGACAGGCTGGATGAACTCAATACGATTTATATAAGATCTAAAATTTATGTATTTAGCAGGCGTTTCTATGACAACGGTTGTGTCCCCAATCAAACTCAGTTGCCAGGTTTTCCTCCTAGTAAGTATGCCCACTTTAGTAAAGGTCTCCAGATCCCATAGAGACCATATTTTATTATCCATCAGACACTATATGTTGTAGTTTATTGTTTTTTTAATTAGGTATGCTAAAAGGAGCGGAGTCGCTCAATGGGAGAGCGGCGAAGGTCCTGGGTTCAAGCAGTAAAAGCAGTCTTCTATATAATCTAGTAGTAGCCTGAGACGGACTGAATGCATCCGGATGGATGGTATCTAGGACCCTCCTGTGGCTCACTCATCCTCTGTCGATTGGGTACTCCAAATAGGGGAAAAATCTGGCGGTTCAGCATGCTCTAGGACAAATCACCTCTCTGTAATAGAATCCTTGTCCACGAAACAGTAGTCTCTAAAACATATTGAACCCAAGACCCTTCTGGGGGCATAGTAGTTCAGGTATGTTAAAATATTCAGAACTAGTTATGTAATTTTCAAGTTTATCTTATTATCAATTTTTTGTATATTATCACTGAAGAAAAAGCAGATTTTTAAAGCATTTATGTATTTTCTTTCTCACTCTCTCTCTCTCTCTCTCTCTCTATATATATATATATATATATATATATATATATATATATATATACAAAGGGGGATATGATATAAACAGTTTTATAACTGTAAAGACTAGAGAGAATATTTAGAGCGGGTTGTTGTTGCCTTTTACATGCGGTCCCTGTGACTCTGTCGTTGAAAGTGTTGTGTCGAGTGCTCTTCCCCTACCTTAGGCCCTTATGTACTACAGCCAGCTAATTAGTATAGAATAGGGGAGTCTCCTGTGTCATTCTCTCATGCTCACCTTAAAAAACCCTGCATTTAAACTAAAAATATGATATTATATATAACAATCATCTATATTTAACTTTCAGTCCTCTGAATAGTACGGTGAACTTAATGTAGAATAAGTGCCTGATGAATAAAGAGACACTTAAAACAGTACTAAAAAAAAAAAAAAAAGATTTTGTCCATCCATTGAATCACTATGAAATATATTCATTTCGTTAGAAATGAAATTTTTTTTAGGAATGTAGTACAATTTTTTTAATATTATTTTTTATCTGATCTATTGTCTTTATTCAGAACAGAACATTAACAGAACCAATAATTATTGGTTACTAATATCAGAAAAGAAAACTAGCTTCATAAAGCATCCATTTTTATGAAAATAATTATAGTTTGATAATTATTTACCTAGCTTATACATCCCTCAATATCTTCAATTATGGTACTTATATGTTGTTTTTAACAAAGAATTTATATCGTAGCAGAGTATATTAAAATTTGAAAAGTAATCGAAATCGTAATAAAAATAACCAAAATCTCTAAATATAATGCAACTCACTTTCTATTTCTAAACGTTTCTTGCAAACGTCAAATTAAAACCCACAATTTTGCAATAAGTTTAACTCAAAAGCTTAATGATGGTGCAGAGGTAATTGTAGAAGAAACCATTTTTACACGATCTTAAAATATTATTTATAAATCAATTAATTATTTGTATTTATTTGTTTAAAGTAATATTCCAGCAAATGGAATAACTTCGAATCTACTTCTTGAGGCATATCAGTCCATAGATGTTGCAATACTAGACTTAGTTGCTGAAGGTCAACTGGCTGCGGGTAGTGATTGAACAATCTTCTTTGCAACGCATCCCACATGTCGCACTAGTATTTCTAAAGTGGCACAACGATCGATATTTTTTCGACGATGTGCTATGACCATGAAATAAATTGGTGAATATCTCTTTATCACTCATCAAAACTGAGTCAACCTAGTTTCAAAGCTCGTCTGCCAAAAGGCACCTGTGTCACTCTTAGTTTCCTAATGCTACCCCAATGCGATGTGTCCAATAAGATTTAGCTCTAGAGACAATATGGGAAAGGGCAGGTGGGGTATTCGAGTCTTTTCTAAAATTCGATGGACGATTCTTCTTATAAGAAAAGGAGTGTTTCCTGGTTATAGGACGTGTTCCTCAATAATTTCTTGCGCGTAACGGACTGCTGGAAGTTTACTTTCAAGAATATGGAGCGTACCTCCCGTGCAAATGCCAGCCTAGTCTATCCACCACCTTCTGCAGACTGTATGAAGAGAGCATGATCTGGAGCATTGTACGCATCCCATGTTCTCTGTTGACTCTACTATCACTATGCGGACAGACAATAACCGAACTTCATTCAGAACCAGGCTGGCACTTTGGGTAGGTTTCCTCCTGGTAGCGATGACAATATTTTTATCCCCTGTTTGCCTTGTAATGCGCTGCGATCTACTAGCCATTCTCCTGTTGGCACTTCTAGTCTCTGGGATCAGGCTAAAACCTCGGAGACAATGCCAACCACTTTTGCGATGTCAACTTGCCTGTTACATAGGTTTCTCATTCTCACAGCAATACTTCTAAGATAATAAGATGACCTTCCAAGGATAATGAAAGCACAATTAGAATAAACTAGAGAGACGTTTTTTTTTTACAAAATGAATAATCATGTTTACTAATCTTAAGAAAAATCGATATTGAAAGCAAAGCTCAACAATTGTTTTATGTTTTCTTCTGAACCCGCTTAAACAACATATATATATGCTAATTTAAAAAAAAATTAAATTACAAATTCCCCCATTCATTTGTGCGCAGTTTACCTTTCAGCGGATCGATTACCCTTTGAATTCTCTATTAAACTTCAATCGGTCCGATATTTCAATAATATTAAATAATAATGCAGGAAACTACTCATAATAATTGATAATTGAATTTCAGCCGAGTTCGATTATTTAATTATATGGTTTAATAACTTAGTATATCCATATAATCTTTTTCCGGGATGGACCGTGTAGTGTTGGTTTTGTTTGCCAAGCTTTCGCTCATCGTGTTGTGAGCTTCTTCAGGGCTAGTCAGTAAATCAGTCAGATTTTACTGACTAGCCCTGAAGAAGCTCACAACACGATGAGCGAAAGCTTGGCAAACAAAACCAACACTACACGGTCCATCCCGGAAAAAGATTATATGGACAATACCGCAGACCGTGGAAGCCTACGTGAACAACTTAGTATATGTTATATAATAGAACTATATTTTGCAGAGAATATTAATAATTTGACTATTTAATAAAGTTCGTAATTATATATGTTAATTAACATTAAGTTCATTACATGGTTGATTGTAGATTTACAATAATTAATTTACTAATGAGTTGCTGAATAGATCAATATTTTTTTTTTTTTAAGATAGAAGATTAAGATTAGAAGATTTTTTAACCATAAATAAATATAAAAAGCCAACAATTACAACCTAATTCCAAACTACAGTTGCTAAATTTTAGTATGCGTCGGCCAAATATAATGTAATTATTTATACTTTGAATGGCGCAGTTGTAAACTGGCATGGCAAATTATTAATTCAAAAATTGAATACCCAATTTCCCTTACACAGAAGGGGCATACAAACAGTACAGCAGTAATTATATCGATTTCTGTTTCGGCAAATCAAAATAAGAAAACGTTTAATTTTCTTTCCTTACATAGATCCATCGTCGTTCAAAGTGTCGTATTTTCCTGCCTGCTAAGTTTTATTTCATCCTTTCATATCTTGCCGTTTCCTCTTCCTCAGAAATTCCGTGTGCTCGTTTAGACTTTACCCTGCCTTGAAATCTGTTAATTTTATATTTGGTAATTCTCTCGGTCCTCCTGCGACTTGGAGCTATTTCCATCTTTGCCATTTTTAAATTAATGCAAACTGGACTATAAATCTTTTGATTTTTATATTTTGGGAGAAAAACCGTCATCCAGTATTCTTAAATTGTTTATTCTTTAAAACGTTTTGACACATATGTCAATATCAATCATTAAAAAATTTGTCTGCACCATTCCAATAATCATACATAACTTTAAAAAGTTATATGTCAATACATCTCATAAATGTATATTTATTACGGTTTTTCTTGAGGGGATCCATCCTCCATGGTCAAATTATTAATATCACCAATTAGTATTATTACCTATTAGTACTGCTGTGGTGTAGGGGTTAGTATCTCTATAGAAACCTACTAATCCCAAAGTCGATTATTCACATCCGGGCAACTGGCTTTAGGAAGTTAAAGCGCCGTCTTTCGGAACGAACATAAAATGTCGGTCTCGAGTCTCTACGGTGTCAGCTATCCGTTAAAGATCTCTATGGCAGGAGAGGTGAAATTAAGGACTCCCACTGCAGCATTACCTGTTAACCCATAGCTGTGTAAAATTATCTTAAATAAATAATTAAAATTATTATTTAATCTGTTAACAGTCGTAGATGAGCTCTGTTGGGTACGGAGATCCTCCTGGGGCTCCCCCAACGTCTATGAAGTGGGTTCCCATTAATCGGGGGGAAACCTGGCAGTTGAGCATCATCTTAGACAAATCACTTCCTTGTGACCAAAACAATCTCTGACTATTGCCATAAGGAAAGGAGGAAAAGAGGACGACCCGAAAAAAGATGGTTGCACGACGTAGAATATGGCAGCGAGGAATCTTAAAGAAGGAAGCTGGCTGAATCGAGATCTACAGCAAAACGCTTTAGGTTCAAAAAACGACTAAGTATTAAAAAAAGTCGTTAAACAAATAAACTTCCCTATAAAACCGAGGAAACAATAAAGTTTCTCCCTCGTACTGAACCCAAGACCCTTCCTGGGGATATAGAGGTACATGGTTTTTATTTTTATTTCATATACATTATGTTTTCTACCCTTACCAAATACATAAGGTAACGATTTACTTTTCAGATATAATGTTATACTTATTACGATAGGAATATAAGAAATACGAGTACGAGGCCATTCAGGAAGATATATATTGTTGCGTGCCCGGGACTGGAACCCAAATCGAGTAACCGTCATTTTAGAACAACTCGGTTTCAACCGGAAGTGATTTATTGGAAAACGGAAATTATTGTTAGAAGTATCGGATATTGTGACGTGGAAGGGTCCTTTCTGAGGGAGGGTGCCCAGTACGGCAACATCGCAACACCCACCAGAGCTCAGGTGCCACAATATTGTCGTACCTTATCTCCGGGGAAATAATATTTCCAAAGCAGAGGGAATAATGTGGATGAAAGAATAGCTATAAAGAAAAAATAATATATGAATTATTTTTAGATAATTTTTACTTCACAATTGGAAGCGGGTTACCTCAGTGCCGAAGGTATTTTATTTTATCTGCTAGTTGCTGAGGATGGACCTAGTGTGACCTGGTACCCTCCTGGTATTGCTAGGTACCTTGGTAATCCAGCCTCTTAAGAAGGGAAAATTATAATATTTTTTAAAATATTTTATTTGAAAAGAAAAGATATAGCCAGGATCGGGACTCGAACCCGGGAACTTCACCACTGCGTGGTGACGCCTTATCCATCTCTGCTATCCTGGCTTCGCTTCACGGCCAGCCCCCTCTTTTCAATTGATCAATCAAGCTAAGCCAGGATAGCCGAGATGGATAAGGCGTCACCACGGAGAGGTCTCTGTATATCTTTTCTTTTCAAATAAAATATTTAAAAATTATAAAATATAAAGATAAAATAAATTATGAAAATTATAATATAATGTGTAATATTTAGTGGTGATAATTATTCTGGAAAAACATTACTTTCCCCATTTTAGTTAGAAAGTTTATTATAACATTTTTAGTAAATATTCTGAGAAACAAAGTATACCAGTATTTTAATTAAATGTAAATAATGCAATATTATTAAAAATTTTCGTTGTATATAGTTTTACTTTCTTCTCATCAAGGTATTATAATTTGATGAATACTTATACAATAGAAACAGAAGGTAAGTAACTGGGATGCTTGATGTTCCTACAAATATGAAGTCGCAACAAAGTTACTACAAAGACCCTATAGACATGGCATCAACGATTTTTATTAAAGCTTAAAATTAATTAAATAAATTTTATAATTACATAAAATTAGATGTCAGATTTTTGTTTGCAGATACGTCCTAAATCAGAGCATACAACTTCAGAAGGTCTTTTCGATTATTACCTTTTATCTGCGTGTATTTCAAACTCGGTACAAACTTATATAACTGTTCTTATATGTTGAATGGAAAAAACATATTGCCATGGTCAATAGAAAATAAAAATAAGCTCTCCCCAATCTTGATAGTCATTTACCATACATAATATTATAATGCAATTGGAAAACTCAAAAAAATAAACCCTAAAGGAATCATCCCGAAACATACACTTCAAATAATGAAGATCAAATGAAGCACATCTGACATCAACGTTCCAAAAGGATTCATCAGGCAAGAGGCTACACTCCAAGACGTTCAATCAAATTCTTATTTACTAGTAATAAATTCATTGTTTGACTGAAATTTGAAAATTTGATGACTATTTTGCAGTATTACAGACAAGAGGGATTATTTTCATTGATTTTTCCACTTGCATTCGAATAATTATTCATGGCTATTTTTGAATATTTCTTCAATTTTACTGAATTACTTAAGCTAACTTGATTTAAGTCATTGTACCACCTCGAACTCTTACCACGAACAGCATTTTTACATTATATGTTTTAGCATTTCGGTTCTAACACAAGTAAAATCTGAAAACAAAAAGATTTAAAGAAATTGTAAATTTTCAATGAGTTTATTTACATTGAGTAACAGGGTCGTGGAGAAATAAAGCGGATGAGTGGCGTAGTGACCCGGTTATTCCATTCAACAAAAATAAAAGTAAAAAAAAAACGCTTCGTCAGTTCCTCTCTTGCCGGATTAAAATCTGACGCATCAGCTTGGACGGTTGTGAACTAATACAATTCATTCAGAATTAGTCAGCAAGCTTTTTACCAAAACTAATCTAAAATGGAAAAAAAATGAGATGTAATATTCACTAGATTACACTTAAAAACTCGTAGCGCTAAAAGTTATGAAGAATATTGGGTTCATAATGAATGGGTATGGATTCAGTATGATAGGGACTGAAATGTTACTAAGCCAATGTTTATTTCAAGGAAGGGATTTGGCCCAAATCACACTCAACTTCGATGTTTTTCCCCAAATGAAAGTAATCACTTTACAGAAGCTGGGTGAACCAATGAGGCTCTCTAGATCCCACTTTACGGTTCTGCAAGAAGCCGACAACAGTCAACCAATCTCTACGATTAAATAGGATAACTAATTTATCAACCTTCCGGTCTCTAACTCGGCACCTTGTCCTATGCAAACAGTCACATCACACTACGTACTGAGGTCCTTCGTTCTATGGTCAACGCATAGCCATCTATTTTCGTTCCCCGTTAAGGTGTTTGTAAAGGATCGTAGATTATAAATATAAGTTACGAATGAAAATCAAACATAAAAATATCATTATCAAAAAATAATTGCTTAAAATGATTTTTACAATAATCCTAATTAAAACAATGACGTTTTTTAAGTCATCGGTTAGCTAATTTATTATATTTATGTCTGATAAGCCAATGACAGTTTTTATGGTCCGGGTAGAGGTCAAGACTCTTATATTAAGAGAACTGTTTATTGGAAGCCTACGTTTCGACCTCCATTGCAGTTCTTCTTCGTGGGCTAAATATACAAGATACAAATAAACTAAAATAGCATATGGTAAATAGTATGTGTAATATATTGATAGAGTAGTATAAATAAGAACCAGAGGGGATTGAAATATATTAACAAAGAAGTAATATTAGGATCCTACAAAGTAACAAATGAAAAATTTAAATTCAGAACAGGATATAGACAAAAATACAACCTAAAGATTAATAAAAATTGTTATGCAAATGTAAAATTGGTAGATCAGTGGTTAGAGCACCCAACAAGAGATTCGGGTTCGAATCTTGGCCGACAAATCTTTTTTTTTCAAATTAAAAATATTTATAAAATAGATAAGTAATTGTAGACAC
The DNA here is from genome assembly GCA_037127475.1 of Arma custos. Classification (NCBI taxonomy): domain Eukaryota; kingdom Metazoa; phylum Arthropoda; class Insecta; order Hemiptera; family Pentatomidae; genus Arma; species Arma custos. The sequence continues at coordinate 13,581,797 of CM073765.1, forward strand.
ATATTAATTTTTTTTATAGAGTTAAAAGAAATTTTAAACGGAAAACTCATAGGAACTTTATAAGAAATAACTTAACAAATTGTATAATAGATGTTAAAAAAAGTTAAACAAACTCCATTTTTTTTTTACCTCCACCCGGACCAATTTTTTCCTCATATATATATATATATATATATATATATATATATATATATATATATATATTATATTATTATATATTAAGAGGATGATTTATTTATTGTCTTTGATAATAAAGGTAATTTTATTAATAAAATAAAGGAGGTTCAGAGAAAAATAAAATTGGCTTTGATCAACAAGCTTTTTTATTTCCTTTTAGGTAGATCTGATAACAGAGTGGTAGTAAACAAAAGAACTCTAATTATTTACTATTTTATAAATCAGGATAATGTTTGTGCTGACGAATTAAATGTGTCGTATTTCACTAATTTAATGTGCTATATTTTATTATTATTAATTGATGAAATTTTATTATTATTATTCTTTTGTTGATGAAAATTTTTAAATATTTTTATTTTCAGAGAAAAGATTTGTGTTGGCAGGGATTCAAACACGGGTTGGCGGCATCTCTAGTGCGCTGCGCTAACCACTGAGCTACCAAGGCTCGCATTCAAGCCAGACAAATCCATTCTCTTCACCGATCCTATATATCCTTGTTCTCTCCGTGTTAAATTTTATTGTTGCAATGTCCATATTGTTGTGATACAAATGAACAAAGTGTTGCTCTATCCCGTTATAAAATGAATTTCTAATCCGATTGCCAATTAAAGGGAGCGATGTGGCTTGCCATGCCGAAAATCTTATATTAAGAGAACTGTTTATTGGAAGCCTACGTTTCGACCTCCATTGCAGTTCTTCTTCGTGGGCTAAATATACAAGATACAAATAAACTAAAATAGCATATGGTAAATAGTATGTGTAATATATTGATAGAGTAGTATAAATAAGAACCAGAGGGGATTGAAATATATTAACAAAGAAGTAATATTAGGATCCTACAAAGTAACAAATGAAAAATTTAAATTCAGAACAGGATATAGACAAAAATACAACCTAAAGATTAATAAAAATTGTTATGCAAATGTAAAATTGGTAGATCAGTGGTTAGAGCACCCAACAAGAGATTCGGGTTCGAATCTTGGCCGACAAATCTTTTTTTTTCAAATTAAAAATATTTATAAAATAGATAAGTAATTGTAGACACATATTAATTTTTTTTATAGAGTTAAAAGAAATTTTAAACGGAAAACTCATAGGAACTTTATAAGAAATAACTTAACAAATTGTATAATAGATGTTAAAAAAAGTTAAACAAACTCCATTTTTTTTTACCTCCACCCGGACCAATTTTTTCCTCATATATATATATATATATATATATATATATATATATATATATATATATATATATATATATATATATATATATATATATATATATATATTATATTATTATATATTAAGAGGATGATTTATTTATTGTCTTTGATAATAAAGGTAATTTTATTAATAAAATAAAGGAGGTTCAGAGAAAAATAAAATTTGCTTTGATCAACAAGCTTTTTTATTTCCTTTTAGGTAGATCTGATAACGGAGTGGTAGTAAACAAAAGAACTCTAATTATTTACTATTTTATAAATCAGGATAATGTTTGTGCTGACGAATTAAATGTGTCGTATTTCACTAATTTAATGTGCTATATTTTATTATTATTAATTGATGAAATTTTATTATTATTATTCTTTTGTTGATGAAAATTTTTAAATATTTTTATTTTCAGAGAAAAGATTTGTGTTGGCAGGGATTCAAACACGGGTTGGCGGCATCTCTAGTGCGCTGCGCTAACCACTGAGCTACCAAGGCTCGCATTCAAGCCAGACAAATCCATTCTCTTCACCGATCCTATATATCCTTGTTCTCTCCGTGTTAAATTTTATTGTTGCAATGTCCATATTGTTGTGATACAAATGAACAAAGTGTTGCTCTATCCCGTTATAAAATGAATTTCTAATCCGATTGCCAATTAAAGGGAGCGATGTGGCTTGCCATGCCGAAAATCCTGGTTCAAGTCCCGCTGCTGGCAAGACTTTCAAGAATCTGATAGCAGCAGAGGAAGGATCCTTGGGATCTAGGACCTTCCTGGGGCTCACCTAGTCTCTACAAAGTGGTTACCCTAACTAAGGGGGAAAATATGGCGGTTCAGCGTGTGTTAGTACAAATCACCTCCATATACAATGTGTCTGTGTTCCAAGAGAGTCGTTTCTCCATGTGCTGTCTGAGATATCGTACTTAGTTATTCAAAGGTAGATTTTGATTGTATGTCATAACTAACGGGGCTCAATTTTATATATTTTAATTTTCCATTTTCGTAAATATTTAAGATTAAAATATTAAATAAATATTACAAAAAAAAACTAAATAAGAACTAGACTTTATAACAGCAATGATTTTAAATATGTTTTTGGAAGATTACAACTTTGCTTTATCAAAGCCAAGCCCGCTTTAAAAACCAGGCATAACTTCCAAGAGATGAAAGAAGTAGAAATAAAAAAAGAAAAGAGAGAAGAAAGAAAGAAGAGGTAAAAACTTTTGAATGCGAGGATTAAGGATAAAGAAAGGAGCGCATTATAAATGTGTAACTTAAATTGGAGCGTTAAGAAAAGGGAGGGTTTGCGAGTCTGTTGCGCAATTTCTCTTAGCGGGAGGAATCAACGCCGGCTACGGTCAACAACCGTTGACTTTCACCTGTTGTGTCTGCTCAGGTGATTATGAATTAAGGATAACGCTATCGACTAATTAATCTTTACGAAACTCCATCTGCAATTGTAATTCAGAACTTCTCATGCATTGAAATCTTCCTTATTTATTTTAAATACTTTCCGTTTTTAATATTCTTAATAACATTTTACATTTGATCTTCGCAAATGTAGCAAAATGTATGGTGTATGTCCTGATAATTATCATATGGTAGGCCATATGAAAAATAATGGTAGGCCAAAAAACAAAAAAAAAAATCCACAATTACTTTACCGTCAACTGGGGAACATTAAAGAATTTCGAGAATTCTCCAGCAGATATTCTCAATAAAAGATAATTGGGGGGGGGGCAAATTCAGACGAAGGGGCAAGAAAACGTTCGCTGCTTTTCCAGTTTGCGGGATAACTGGACTGATTTTTTCAAGGATACATGATAAAGTAATAGATCACAGCGGTATATTTGAAATTTCATTTCCCATCTAATTCAGTTATAATGGCAAAAACTAATACAAAATCAGTAATATACAATATGATATAAAATTTAAATGTTTTTTCTTGAATAATCATAGTATAAATATCTTTGAGGAGAAAATGAACAGAGTGGAGGTCAAAAATATATTCTTAGATATGAGAAAATATTTTTTAGAGATCAAGGTTTCGACTCATGTTACATGTCTTCTTCAGGGTTCTCTTTGTCTTGGGACATCTCACTTTAAGTGGTTGGTACTATTTTTGGATTTTCTTCAATCAATGCTTTTTTTTACTTATATTTAATATTCTACTCTTACATGAAACGTTTAATTATAATTTAATACTTTGCCACAGTTTTCAGGCTATACATCTAGACTATATTTCACCCGTAAAACGCTCCAGATTATTACACGACTATTTTTAGGAGAAGAGGGATGATAGGCAACATTTTTTTTTTGTTATTATCAGTTCTGAAAGCTCAAAAAATGCATTTTTCTGTATAATAGTCCCAAATCTTTTTTTAATACAGTCTGATAATTTAGAAAACAGCCTGCAAACGAAAGTCACCTCCGGTTTGGTCGCTCATGGAGAAGCCAATATCTCGGACTTAGCCAGCGCCGTGACTCAGTTTGCTATCACTGTTATATTTCTGAGTTTTTTTGGAGTTATCGACTTACTCTACCTCCTAGTAACAGTTGCAGAGCCCTCTACCACCTCCTAGGCCAACAGCTGGGGCAAAAATGGCCGTCTACTTCGGAAGTAGAAGAAGATGAGAACAGCAAAGACCATTCGCTATATGTATATCAAGATCATTCACATCCGCATGGAGTAGACCACTCAGCAGAGAGCTAGCAGGAGAGAGAGAGAACAGCAACCACCCAGATGAAAACCGCCATTCACAGATGGAATATTATTTATGTTATCATTGTAAGATGCAATTCATAATTCCTTTTATTTCAATTGTTCGCTCAAAATCAATATTATACAGTCCTCTATCACCAGTTTTACCAACAACAAAAACATATTAATCAGTAACCGTTGTAATGTGAACACATTTTCACTGTAAGGGATTATCTCACCAATGTTTTGTACATATTTTAAAATAAAATAAAACAAAATATTTTAAAAAAAAGCTATCACAAAGCTAAGAGTAATGTACCATATCCCATAAAAAGGGATGGTATTTTCTCTACCTTAAACAATCGTATTGCGTTCCACGCTACTTGGATTTCATTTGGACATGTTACTGTGTTTTAGAACCGGCTTTAGTTTTTTTTTTTCAAAAGCAAAAGGCTGAAAGTCTAAATTGTATGCCAAACTTTTTTTTTTATGTCATAATATATTAATAATAATAAATAAAAAAAAGATTGTGTTTAACCTCTATCAACATACTAGAACGGTTCAATTAAATGGCTATCCGAAATGTTTGATAATGTAATCGGAGGGATTATTTTCATATTCATTCATTAAATCATCGGGCAGTAACGTCATCTGAAATTCCAATAGAGCTCGTTAACGGTTATTAGAGGGCCACCGTTCCGCGATACAGGTCATTATACAATGTCCAATTAACTAAAAAAAAAAAAAGAAAAAAAGAAATTAAAAAAAAAAATCCGAGGGTGTAATTGTCTGCAGTAGAGGTTCAATCGAGGGGATAATTGAAATTAGATTATTGTCTCCTTTTGGAAGAGGTCCTTAATTCCGGCCTTTGTGATCCCGATTCCCGCCCCACCCAAATTAAAATGTACCAAATTGAAAATAATTGAACGACCATTACATTGCAAAATTTCATCGGTTTTTCCATCCAATAGGCACCTGAGTCGGAGATTAACTATTTACACAGTCATTTCGAAAGTAATTAAAATGGAAAATATAAGAAATCGTTTATTCAATACAATAACGAAGGTCTTAAATCGATCGAGAAAAAAGATGATTACCCATCATCTATGATCCTATGATCTATGATCTATGATCATCTATGATTACCAGATATGATCCTTTCATGGCAATCTTTATTCCCACTCAAACTCACCAGTTTCAAAGCAATCTTTTCAATTCCCAATAATCTTTCTAGGCGTCTCAAAGGAAGATGGCCTCGTGACCCTCTAGGTATAATTCTTCATGACCAATACCAGTCGCTAGTGTCTTACTTGCCTTTAACTCATATCGATACTTATTGTTCATTCTGTTTGCTTGATTTATTATAATAATATAATACAGTTGTATTATTTTAACTTTTATCCTAAGACAAAGCTAAATGATATCAAATAGCAGTAAAAACCATGTTCTATGTTTCTCACATACAGGAATCGACAGATAAACATAAATAATTTATGAATAGCAAATCTCTCACACACATTCTATAAAAGACCAACTATATGACATCGCATACCGGCTTCAGGATTCCTTACGCTATCTCTACTCCTCTGGCATATGAGGCTCGTCAGACTACCGGAGGAAACTCTCAACGACCGGGGTAGTAGAGACCTCATCCTGTATACTTTACCTACATATCATACAGCTGGAGGTTTGGAGGTATCTGCTCCACTAAGCCATCGAATTCCTCTAATATTCAATCCTTACAATTCAAAATCCTCAATGCTTTGTTACAAACAATCACAGTAATCCATAGTGACCTTAATGTCCCATTTTTTGCTGATTTGGCCCGAAGCCGATATGAACCTTTTCATGACAAACTTTATTCCCACTCAAACCAATTAGTTTCAAATCTAGCTACTTCCTCAATTCCCGATAATCTTTAGAAACATTATGTATTATGTATTATATTTACTTTTATTATTACAATTTAGTTGCTAATTTCAATAAATATTTTTTTAAAAAATAGCTATAATATTTCTTGGAATATATAATGATCTTAAAAGGTTTTTCAAAAAGATTACGAATTTAGCCGTTCACTCTACTTTTTCTCATTCTTTATTTTTTTCTTAGCTTTTTGAAAAAAAATAAATATTTGGAAAATTAATAAAGTGGAAGGTAACCATCGTTTGTATAGATTAGCACAAGAAGTTGGATAAGATAAATTTTTTTTAGTTGGGTATGGATATTTGGATATAATTTTAAACAATTTGAGGGGATAATGGATATTTTAGGTGCCCGATTCATAGTTGTCTCTTTATATAAAATTATGTTCATTAACAAAATAATTAGTTTTAGTTTATTAACTAAGTAAAACAAATAATTAGGATACAGCTGTTGATCTGTCAGAGCTATTAAGTCAATCCTAGAGTGAGTGGCTAACAGGTTTGTTTGTTGGAAACAGGAGAAGGAGGCTAGAGAGCTAATTTATTTTTGCCCGGGCAGAATTACCGTGAACAGAAGGTCCTTCGTGATCAAGCTATCTACCGTCTCGAACCACTTTGCATTTTCTTATCACGTCGCTCCCGTGTCTACACTTTTTTCTATTTATTTCAATGTTTATTTTTTCCGACGATAATTATTTTTTCATTAGCTGCCTGAGGCTTAAATCGGAAAATCTGTTGCTTTTGCTGATGGTTCGAATCCAACTGTTGGTAGATAAATTATTGATTGATTGGATGTGCACTAATATGAGTATTTATGAAGATAAAATTTAAAAAAATAAATCTATACATATTATAAAACAAAGTTCTCTGTCTCGTCTGTCTGTTCGCGGTTAACTCAGTAACTACTGCACAAATGCTTATGCAGTTTTCACCAATAAATATAGTGATTCACTTGAAAGGTTTTGGTATATAATTTGTCAAGGTTTTGTGTCAATTGTTTGGAATATTATTATATTTGTTGGAAGTTGCCTAATCCCTTTGCCATATAACGGAAATATTGCATTGCGGTATATTCCTCTTTTACAGAGTTACATCAGAGTTAGCATGTAGCTATCTTTTAAAGAAAGCTTACTACACTTATTTTATCTTCTAAAAAATTGACAGTATTAATCTTTACCAATTTATATACTTTAGTTACCTTAAGTATTTCATGCGCATTGCAATATAATATTATGTATCATAAAATTTAAATGAGTATCTTATGGGTATCGCTAAAACTTATTGCGCATGAAAATGAATTTGTATTTAAAGAAATATATTATTTTGTTCCTTGTTTATAATATATACATAAAATATATTAGACAGGCAAAACATGTACGCATAATATACCTTACGACCTGTGCGAAGCTAGGGCGGGTCGCTAGTATAATAATAAATCATAGAAAGAAATGAATAGTTAAAATCAAAGGTAGATTTTTTAAAATTTAATTTATTTGTACTTTGTTTATTCAATTCTACTGAAGACTGTGTTCGAAGAAATATATAATACTGGTTAATAATAAATAATAATATATATAATACTGCTATGATAGTATTATATATACTGAAATTATAACATGTAATACTGGTTAATAATAAATATTTTCTTACTATTTGAGAATTTATTTTGACCTCCATCCTGAACATTTCTCTTTCATAAAAATAATTATAATGTATAGCAAATATGATATTAAAGAAGTATTATTAAAGTTAGAATACTCTAAAATCTTAAAACAGGATAGATTATTGTATAGGTGATAGGATGATAGCGTCATAGCACTCTGCTGAGGTGAGGGTTCAGGGACATTGACAGATAAATTAATAAATATGTGAACTGCTACAGATTAAACCTGAGTAAATCTGCAGAACCTTCTGGTGCTGACCCAACATCTATAAACTGGGAACCATAAATTGGGTGGAAAATCTGGCGGTTGAGCATGATCTCGTACTTCCTTTAGAGAAACATTACAGTCTCTACCAATTACTGAACCGATAATTTAAATGAGAGATAACAGTTTAGCCTAAGTCGTTTTGAGTGAGTCTAAAATGGAACTAATATATAGAAATAGAAATAGACTATTATATCTGATTACAAATCGATATTTATAAGATATTTTAACTTTATAAGGTTTATTCAATATACAGTTTTTTTTTAAATGTAATATAAACGCAACACATCCCTTCGCAAACGGTTAATGAGGTAAAAAATATTTGGTTGAATTAGCACTTTTTTTTTTTTAACGGACGTTATATCGAACCCACAAAAAATAATTATTACTCGGTTTTTTGTATTCTAGTATAAAAAATTCAAAACATTTCTTATACTTTGGCCAAACCATTTCAAATTTTCGGCTGAAAAAGGTTAAGTAAATAACTATATTAGAGACTTTTATTAGACTTCGTTTAATATTATTATTAACGTATCCAATATTTTAAACGATTATTATTGAGTGACATCAAAGAGAATTATAATATATTTAAGATTATCTTACAAATTTGAAATTATAATTAGTTGAGTCTCTACGAGAGATTGGAGTGATATACAAGTATAATATATAGTACAAAACATATGATATTGAAGGTCACCTCGGTGTTTATGCAGGTAATGAGGAAATCAATAACGGCGTCAGGTTTTGACTGATGCTCTCTATTGATAATTAATATGTCGTCGGGAAAATCAATTTGAAAATGTACGTCAGACGTTTTACGTATGGGACTATTTATACTGACTGTCGAGAAAAATTATAAAAGACACAAAATATTGAATGACAAGGACAAGGATTTCGAATAGCCCGGTAGTCAGAATCATTAAAATACAATATCCCTTAAGATACCGTATTACTTAAATATAAAATTGGTTAAAATTTAAGTTTTTCAACTTACTTCTAACACAGTTTTCTACCAACTGAAGCAGAAGAACTCTT
>CM073765.1:13590866-13766423 GCA_037127475.1 Arma custos
AATTTATTTTTGGTATCTGTACCGGAGGTTGTCACATCGAGAACACTTTTTTAACTGCTTATTCGTTTCATTTTTAACATTTTCCAAAAATATAAGAGAGCTTTTGTATTGAAAAGAGATGTAATTATGGAGAATGTGTAGATTTCGGTAACCATTTCATCAAGAAATAAAAGTTTCGACTAATTTTTCGAAATATAAATCATATATGTTTGTTGAAACGTTCATTACTGAAGTATACACATGAGAACTTGTATTTTTGGAAAATATTAAGAGGGTAACGAATGAAGACTTAAAACTTGTGACTCGGCTCGAAGTGACCAGCTGCGGAATAATTACATCCTTTATATTCTAGGATTTATTTCATTTGAAATAAAATACAGGAAAACAGATATAAGAGTCTAATTATTGGCAATACATCTCCCTCTCTCTCTCTCTCTCTCTCTCTCTCTCTCTCTCTCTCTCTCTCTCTCTCTCTTTCTTTCTCCATCTCTCTGTCAACCCTTCCTTCTCCCTTCTACCGAGACATGAGGACGGGGAAAGTATAAATATTGCAGGAAAGGGCCGGGGATTAACTCAGATGATCCTTCCCAGGATCACAGAATAAAGGAGGAGCTCGAGTCTTCATAAAAAGTCAGTAGGAGCTCCCTTTCTTTTACTTATATATATCTATCTGGCGGTGCTTAGTCCTCAACGAGCCGACCATTCTTCTCGTATAAAGGGATTTGGGGATCAGGATTGCCGTACTGGCCATGCTCTGCAGAAATAACAGTCAGTCTCCTGTGACTTACTATAGCTTAATTTAGCACTAATTTAGGCTTTATTAATTTTTAAAATCAGAACAATTTGAATTAATTATTTCCTGTGGTACTATTGAGCGATATGCCAGAGATTTGGCACTGAAGTCAAACTATATACCACCTTTAGTATTGAATTGAAAGACAAGTGTCTAAATCATAAACCAAATCGATAGAAACAGTTTTCAAATAAAGATACACCAGTTATTTAAAAATAAAATGGCTATTTGGAAATAATATAACTAAATTAATTATTCACCATAAATATATTTTTTTTAAATGTGTTTTCCAATCCATATATTTTTAATAATTAAACAAAAACGCGTAAGCGACGAAATCTAATATTCAATACTGATTTATTTAATCAAATGAATTTAAGAGCATCTATTAGAGAACACAGGAGATGTTGGAGAATCAAGCATGTAACTGAGGCTAGTGAAGAAGCATGATGGATGATAGGAGGGATTGTGTTCCACACTGTGGTGGGGCGGGCGATGAAGGAACGCTCGAATGATTCGGTTCTGTGGGAACGAGTATAGAGATCCGAAAGGCGGGATATTTTTTGTGGTGCTGGACTGAGGATTTGAATTGGAGGAGACTGTAGATATATAAAGGGTGTTGAGAGAGAATGGATTGGTATAGAAAAGCACTAAGGAAATATTGTCTACGTATGGGAGGGATGAGCCACTTTAAACGTTTTTTCAAATCCATATATTTTGTTTCTTATGGTAAATGGAAAAAAAAATCATGAAAGTCAGACCAATATAAAAATCAGAAATTTTTAAACTGATTTTTAAGTATTAAACCTTGTTTTTTTAAAGGTATAATAAAATGGTTTATCTCTCTATTGAAAATATTAAAAAATAATGTTTCCAAGGTGTAAACTCCAATATTGTAGTAATGTCTAAGACTATAGTGTCGTGTGGGTAGTATACTACGAAGTCTCAATCTAGAATACAAGTGAATACCAAATTTTTGGGATAGACATAACAATACAAATATCACAGACAATATAAAACTGCTTTTAAAAAATAAAAAATGTGCAGTATAAACATTAAATTAAAACAACTATTCACTTTAAAAGTGTTTAAAAAAAACTGCTGATCCTGTAATGAACGATCAACATAACTCATTTCATTGATCATAACTCTTTACGATATTTGGGATATACAAGTGTTGAAAAGCTATTTGGCTGATTAATGTGAGTCTATTCGTCATTATTTTGGCATAATTATGTGTCCGACATAGTCTCGAAAAGTCGCCAAAATAAAGTTAAAAGAATTGACAGGATCTCTAGAACCACAAGTGAAAATTATTCAGCACAGTAAAAAATAATAGATGCCATTATACCAAAGAGTATATGTATTCAGAATTCGAAAACTCATTAAGCGAAACATGGCACAATTTCTACTATCTAATGTATCTACTATCTAATTACTAAATACATACTTAATCGATAATAATTATAAGTACTATTCGATTCACTAAATAATCGATTTATTCGTTCTGCCGGACATTACTAAGATTAGGCACATCGACCCCTGGAACCTAAAGAAGCCCAACGACTCCGACAGAAGCTCCTGGTTTCTTTGTCCCAGCCTCTTAGCTTTTGTTTTACCTTTTATTTCTTTCATCTTACCCCCCCCCCTTTCAGTTTTTTAGCGATGGAAATCTTTGAAGCTGTATCCCTTTGACTTTCAGTCAACTTCCATTGTAAATTCTTTATCTGGAATTCTAAGGAATTCATGAAGGATTGCAATCACAATCACTTTTTTTTTTTTTTTTAGTTTTGCAATGTTATTATATCAAGACAATTGAATTCATATTTAGATGGATACCTTTGATTGTTCAATAAATTAGAAAAAAAAAAATAAAATATGGGTAGCCAACCTAAATGAACTTGAGGACCAATTTGGAAATACATCATAATTCCGTAGACCGCAAATAAAATTATATATCAGATTTAAAACCACAAGAGAAATTTGTTGGATTGAAAAATTGAAACATAATGACTTATTATTATTGTTTTAGTATCAATCATGCATGTAAACAGGGAAAATAGAATATTAGAATATGTACAATATAATAGAAATGCAGTTATGTTTTAGATATTTGGATGCGCCAATATGTAATGTAGGCTAAGTCAATAAAGACCTCTCTATTATTATGCCTCTATTATCATCATGGAACGGAGTGGCTCAGTGGTAGAGCACTTAGTTGTCATGCCGGAAATTCTGGTTCAAATCCGTCTGTCCGTAGCCGGAGATGGATCATATAGGATCTAGGACCCTCCTAGGGCTCATCCAGCCTCTATAAAATATTATAAAAATAGGGTACCCTAAATAAGGGGGAAAACCTGGTGGTTTTAGGATAAGTCACCATATTTTTGATGAGTGACCACGAAATATGTCACTTGATGAATAACATTTCAGGGAATTTTCTGTTATTCAGGACAACATTAGGGAGGATGGTAGCTCAGTATGTACAGTGATGAGTTGGTATGCTGCAGATTCCACGTTGAAATCCGGCTCTTAATAACCTTAGATGGACCCCGACGTACATTGCCATAGAAACAAAATATTATTATCTCCCTATTTTTATTATTTTAATGTTTTAATACTATCAACTTCCTACAATTCATTAGTTTTTACTATATTTTTTCAATATGAGCCATAAGCATCTGTTTGAACATACAAAACATGAATCTTAGAATATTCAAAGGCTATTCAGACAGTAAGGAACGTTTCCACCGGATGCCGCCAGACGCGCGCCAATAGCGTATACATTGGTGTGCTCGTACTCGGCACCTCAGTCAGCGCCCAGCTGTGATAACGGGAACATCTCCGCGCTAACTCTTTTTTTATATCTAAATTTTAAATGTGTGCTGCAATCCAAAATCCCGCCAGTTGTGAGGTGCGGACTGTGATTCGTTTTTTGTTGGCAAATTTTGCTTTTGCATGACGATGCCCGACCTCACATGGCAAACTGTACGCAAGAACTCCTGAACTCATTCAACTGGGAAGTTTTTTTCACCCCCCTTACAGTCCTGATCTTGCTCCAAGCGATTATCACTTGTTCCCGAAAATGAAGACCTGGTTAGCAACACAGCGTTTTGACGACGATGAGATCGCAGGTGGCAGAATTCTGACATAGGAATTTCAAAGCTTGTCAACCGCTATAAGTGCCTGAATTTGAATGGCGATTATGTTCAAAAATAGTATATTAATCCCTTTTTCACAGGTATATAATAAAATGTACTTGATGTTATAAAATAATGTTAAATATTATTATTATAAAATGTTATATAGTAAAATGTTTTCTTGTACTTGTTTTTTTTTTTTAAATTCCAAAACGTTTAATATTTTCTGAATAGCCCTGGAATATATATTTATATTTTTACATAAATAGAAATAATATATTTAATATTTAATAATAATATAATAATAAGTATTTTATTGTTTTGGATATTTTATTTAGAAATGAGGACAAAAGCCATATATTTATTGGTGTCAATAAATCCGGACCGGCAAATCGATCGTAAATGCATTTCCTCTGAGTTGTCGAAGGCTCGTATAATAACAGAAGTTTCTTCTTGAGCGAAGGACATCTATTTGTGAACTGTCATATCCAAGTTTTATTCGCCGTTCTACTAAAAGTTTCTATATCGACTCCTTCGAGACCTGTCCACGACAGTTAGGAATTGATTGAAAGCGTCTGATATTGTGGAAGAAATAAAATCTGGAACTATGTTATGGAATGTCCTTAATTGTAAAACTTGTCGTTATTATTTATAATTAATTACAAGGATGTTTGTGCGGGTGAGAAGTAGTTGTATTAAACCGAGAAGTAATGATGTATCTGATTGTAAATAAAACCTGTATCACTACAATCCGTAAAGAGTCTGGGGTTTAGTATATGGTTAGAGACTGTACTATTTCTTGGAAAACAACAAGGGAGGTGATTTGTCCTAGATCACGCTCAACTCCCCAACTCCCCTTTATTTTATTTCATCCTGTGTGATCTAGGACTCTCCAGATCCAACAGGATCCATCTCAGACCACTAACAGCTTAAATAAAAGTCTTGCCAGTAGCGGGATTTGAACCCAGGACCTTCGGCATGCGCTCTACCACTGAGCCAATTTGCTCCCTGATTGTAAATATTGACAAATATTATTTTATATTTGAGATCCTAGAAACCATGTATAGATATAGTCATCGAAAAAAAAATGGACAAGTCAACAAGCATGCTCACAGTAAGTATGCTTTAAAAACTTTATTTGTGTTTACTATCCCTCAACTCGTCAACGAGACAACTCGTTTACATTTTATCCATCCATTTCATATTTTCTGTTTTAAGCGTTTCGTTTAACGTCACTTAAACTGTCACTACGCTGCTACGGCTAATCGCATGATGTTACAGAGGCCGTACTACATTTTGCTCAACCAGGTGTAATAAGGGATTTTTACTGGTACCTAACATAGTTCTCAGGATCTTTATTTTACGCCCCCTTCAAAAAACTTCATATCAAGGATTTTTACTCAATTTATTTTTTTTTTAAATGCCCACAGGATACTTTAATATTTAGAACAGAATAGAATACAAAACAAACTTTACTCCGGGACAAAGTCCCTTTAGAATAACAAGCATGAACAGAAAAATAAACATGATATATATCTGGCCAGATGGCTACATAAGAATACAAATCATGAAGTATTTAAAAGTGACAAAAACATAAGAACAATAAAAATAGAAATGAAAAAATTAAAAAGTACGAAACGACAGGATTTTAATCAATTTTAGAGAATAAATATATTAATAATACTCACTCACTCTTTGGCACTACGGTCCTACAAGACCTGGGCCTCATCCACCACTGCCTGCCAATCACTCCGGTCCATAGCTAATCTTCTCCAATGTCTGATTCCAAGCTGGTGAAGATCGGTCTCCACATCATCTAGCTATCTACTAAGGGGCCTTCCTTGGGTCTTCTGCCACCGAGCTTTCCAAACAACAGTCTTCTGGGCATTCTTGTTTCGGCCATCCTCATGACATGACCCCTGTATATCATATACTAATAACGACAGTTACTAAATAAAATAAATGAATGGGCTAGCATGCAGTAAATTCTTTAAATAGTGTATTTCTTCTTTTGGAAAAATAAACAAAAACTCAGGAGCAACAAAATCAATTATTCAATACTGATTTATTTAAACAAATGATTTACCTCCTTAGAGAGAATTTTTTAGTGAGGTCAGGAGATGTTGAAGAAGCAAGAATTTAAATGAGGATATTGAAAAAACATAACGGATGATAGAAAGGATCGAGTTCCACACTTTAGTAGAGCGTTCGAGAATGGAACGTTCGAATGCTTTGGTTCTGTGGGAACGAATATAGAAATCAGAAAGGTGATGTCTTGTTTTATGGTGCTGGACTGAGGATTTGAACTGTAGGAGAGTATAGATATACGAAGGGTATTGAGAGTTAATGGATTGGTATAGAAAAGCACTAAGGAAATATTGTCTACGAATGGGAGGGAAGAGCCAGTTATATATGTTTTAGAATTCGTAATTAAAGTAAAGACTTGTAAATGGATAGTAGGAATATAGAATTATAATATTAAGTAGCTATGTTAATGACTCTATATTTTTATATATCCAAAATTCGACAAAAAATATTACTCAAACTAGTACAATATCTATATTTTTAACGACAATCTAACAGCACAAAGATTCGGGATGATATAACCAAGGATTTATTACTTTGTTTAAAGAATCCTAAGGCCCCCTACTGGGCTGTGAATACCGGATAATGAAGATTCAAAATTGAATGCCATCAATATACGGAAATCTAAGGCAGATAGACCATAAAGTTTGAAAAATGTAGATCAGGCTTTATTATATCCTAAAGGTAGATCTGTAACAAGGGAAAAAAAGAGGGACTTGATGGATCGCCTAAAATTAACTTCTCCTGTTAAACTTGATTACTTTAAAAACTTGCGAAGAAATCGAAATGATGAGTCCTTAGTTACAGCTGATTAAGAAGACTTCATTTATACTGTTGACGAATTAATCACAAATAATAATATAATTATGGAAATTTGTTATAAAAATATCTAATAATTAACTTTTTATATGATGAGAAACTTAAAAATTTAGTCACTAATTTAAATTTATTACTTTTTTCACTTGCCAAATTAACTCCCTCGCTCACATAAAAATTGTAACATTTCTGAAGATAGCTTTTTGGCTAGTCGTTCTTATTAACTTTATATACTTCTTTATGAAAGCTACTTCTTCATTTATGAATTACATAATATTTAATTGAATTTATATTATAAAGGGAATTTTAAAATTTCAATGGAAACTATTTTCTCGCATGTCTACACTTTTTATGAAGTGATAATATGAAAAGATGAAGTTAATAAATTTGTGCATTGAACGGCACAAATGGAATAACAAATAAAATATGAATTTATTTTATTTTTTGCATCTCTGTTATTTTTATTATATATCTCTCTATTCCTGTCATTTGATTTAAAAGGATCCTGTCTATAGAGCCCGGAAGAAGACCTGCAACGCTGTTCGAAACGTCGGTGGTTTCTAATAAGTAGCATAAAAAAAAACCCTGTACCACTACAACCCATGAAGGTTCTGAGGTTCAGTACATGGTAGAGACTGTATTGTTTCATGGACAACGGTTCTGCAAGGAGGTGGCTTGTCCTAGGTCACGCTCAACCGCCAGATTTTTCCCCCTTATTTTGGGTACCCTATTTTAATAATATTTTATAGAGGCTGGGTGGGCCCCAGGAGGATCTTAGATCTCATATGATCTATCTCCCGCTGCAAACAGACTAAATAAAAATCATGGCATGCAGCGGGATTTGAACCACGATTTCCGGCATGGCAACTCAGTGCTCTATCACTGAGGCACTCCGCTCCTCAAATTAATAGCATATCACTTTTTTAAGAATTCTTTCTTCGACAATCATCCGAATTATTTTCTTCCCCTAAGGAATATATATTGTATATATACCTAGGTATATATTATATATGTACATGCCTAGGTATATATTGTATATTTACCTAAGGATGTATGTATTGAGAAATAAGTTATCTTTCTTCGAATTATGGGATAATTAAGGGAATATACTGCAATGAGACATAACACTTCATCAGATGGTTAATCCTCCCGCCAGTAGAGAGAGGCAGCAGATGCCAGGGGAACAAAAGCCAGAGGAAGTAGTGAATATTGGATCAGGCGAGGGAAGCTACACTCCCTCCAACCTCCTAATTATTCACTACTCTTTAATCCTTCACTAAACACTGTCCTTCCTCTCTCCAGTATCCTCCAGCATTCTTCACAGCTCTTCATAAAGTACTTCTTACTTAGCGCTATATAAAACTTCATCCCTCGGCGAGATATCAAATTTTACAAAGGAAAGAAAATTTTTTAAATTTGACATGTAATTAAGACATTACCAACAAAAAGCATTAAATCTCGTAAGGGGTTTCCATAAGATGAGGGTGTTGTTTCCAGTTGCCACACTTGGTATAATTCATCATCTCAAACTTCGGATTATCGATTTAGCACTTATATAAATTACAGATAATAAAATTTGATTTGATAGATAACATTTTAAGCGAATTAGTGCCACTCGCTACTGGATCCTTCGGTGTTTGTGATCACAAGTGCAATGAAGTCAAATAAAACTTCATCTTAATATTTTTTAAAAATTAATATTAATAAATTTTGAAATATTTTATGAACTACAAGTGTTCAAAAAAACAGAAACTTCATTCTGTTTGGTTTTATTATTTATTCTTTTCTGAAAATATATTTTTTTTTAATAATTTAGGAATTTTTAATATTTAATCTACTTTTCAATAATCTGTTAATGTTATATGTTCTGTTTTTTTCGATTTACAAATGTTTGTATTTTTATTTAGTATTATTACAAATGCACAAATACCTCACACTGCATGAGCGGTAGATAGGATGGGCTATGATCATGACAAATGTACAAATTATAAATCAAACCTTATGGTGGTAGGTTTTAAGAATATTAATTTCTTCTTATCGAATGTCACTTTTTATAACCGTATTTGTTTCATATTACACGATATTTATTTTACACACCACATTTATGGTTATTATTTCGCATTGCCCTATTAAAAAAGAAATGTAGCTGGTTGTAAATAATGTACTCAAATGTTACTTGTTACATTACACAATCAATTGTTAAATGGGTTATGTTATGTTAAAGTAATTTTATAATTAAATTAATTCTATTTATTTATTAATTTTAAATTAAATGTTATACGTTAAATGTTTAATGTTAATGGTTAAATTAAACCGACTCGCACCATGAGTTACCCAGTCCCTCCATGATTGATAAATGAAAATGTTAATATAAAAATTAACAATATTTTTTATTTATTTCAGGTTAGCTCAAACCACAAGTTTTTCTCTCAGCAGTTATTTTCAAATCTAAGCTTTTCAGTGAAGGTAAAATTTTTTCAATTTATTTAAATTGAAAAATACAGAAAAAAGAATTTAAGGAAGAATATTACTTTGTTATTGTACACTATAACTTGACTATTTTTATTATTTTTTTAAATTGATAATCATAAATTTTGAAATATTTTATGAAATACAAGTTTTCAAAAAGTTTGAACCAGAAACTTCATTTTCATTATTTATTCTTTTCTGAAAATATTTTTTTACACAATCATTTCATAGTAAAATATGATTAAATAATTAAAACAGTATTTGCGATTTATATTTTGGTTTAGATATATCATGTTTTCTTAATTAAACCTTGATTGTTTAGCTAACTTTCTATATATATATATATATATATATATATATAAGTGGATATTTTTCGAAAATATTTTTTTGTATTTAGTTTTTTTTTATAAAGAAGGACCAGAGTGGCTTAGTGATAGAGCGCTGAATTGCCATGCCGAAGGGTTTGGATTCAAATCCCGCTTTACTGGGGACTTTTATTTAAATGGGACTTTTATTTAAAGGGGACTTATATGTTAATTAATATATATATTAATTAACATATAGACGGATTTTTGAATGACTCATTAGGGCTAATTCTCTAATTCAGCCTTATGCGGTATACTTAAATTTTATTTTTAATTTGATTGAGTATTATTTTCTGATACATCAATATACAGTGGTTTGATATATATCCATATGATTGATATGTATATTACTTGATGGAATTAAAAATATTCTTAAAATTTTTTAACAATTTAAAAATAAAACTTACTATTTTTACCTAGCATTATTTTCACGAGTGAAACTCCAGTAAGTGAAATCCTCTCCCTTTTTTAGATTTTTTTTAGGATCTGGATATTATTATTCGAGATGAGTCTGTTTTAATCCACGAATCCCGAGCGACTGATTGAGGCTTCCTTAAAATTATGTCCCAAGAATAAAAGATGAGAACAAAATTATTTCTGTTCTTTGAGTTTTAATTTAGACCAGTTCAGTTTAAGCTGGGACTGTATTTTTAAGCCTCCTTATAATCTTCATAGGCTTGTGATAAATATCAAGTATTTTTATTTTAGAATTAATAATTTCAAGTATTTTATATTTAGACTTAATAATAATAACCATTATAACTATTATTGCTATCATTATTATTCCCTATTAAGTAGAGAGCTAGAACAGAAGAATAATATATACTTTCTTGATTATTTCCCTGATTTTTCTTGTGTTTGATAAATCTTCTATGGAAATGTTAAGCCTCTTGTTCCTCAGTTTCGTTCTTAAAATTAGTTTTCACTGTTGGAATAAGTATGTCATTATACATACCAAAAAAAAAAAAAATTGCCCGGTGTCCATTGGCGTTAAATATCAGTGACGCGTCAGGAGGCAGGAGCCTCCCGGACTCCTGCTTTGTCCTCATTCCTGGGGAAGAAGTTTGAGGACCCTAGGAAAATTGTAAATATTGTAATTATGGTATGAATGTTAGTATTATTTTATTTTTAGACTTTATTTTAATCATGTATTTTGTTTGTATCATCTTATTATATGATTTATTTATTTTTATTTTATTTATTGATTTTGTTTTTATTGTATAATTGTATAGCTACTTAGCACTATTACTTATTGTCTACATGTGGCAGATAGTTATAACATATAATATATATAATGTACTGTTTCATGGACAACGGTTCTGCAAGGGGGTGACTTGTCCTAGGTTACGCTCAACCACAGGATTGTTCCCCCTTATTTTGGGTACCCTATTTTTATAATATTTTATAGAGGCTGGGTGAGCCCCAGGAGGATCTTAGATCCTATATGATCCATCCCCGGCTACAAACAGACTAAATAAAAGTGTTTTCTCCAACGGGATTTGAACCAGGATTTCCGACATGGCAACTCAGTGCTCTACCACTGAACCGCTCCGCTCCAGGCTTCGTCTAATAGTTTTATGTTTTATTTTATTCTTTATAATTTTTCAATTTTATTTTGATATGTTTGTATCATTTCTATACAGCCATAAAGGAGACCGCTGATTTTTACTGACTGATTGAGACAAATAGTTGATATCTATGGATCCTTTCTTTGCCCTCTATCCAATTTCTTCCCCTAATATATTTTCTGTGGAGTCTCAACTGGCGAAATGTTTATTTTGTATAATCATAATAAATTCTTTATTTATTCTGGGACAAGTCCCTTTAGAATAACATAGCTGTACGTTATTGTGGGCTTTAGAGCCTTAGAGTACAAAGAAAAAAAAAACAGGTAGAAAAGTCAATCTATAAAGCTGATTAAATAATAATAAATAAAAAAATAGCTTCTTATGATAATGAAAGATGAAGATTTCACATTACTTCACATTAAAAATAAAAATAAAAATGAATAAACAAAATATTTTATCGATAATTTTATGTATGCTCTTCGGGGAACTGGAGGGATAGAAGGTAATCATGTAAGCGGGATTTGAAAGTAGGAAGTGTCTTGGAACATCGGATGGAAGAAGGGATAGAATTCCACAGGGAACAGGACCGAATCAGGAACGATCTGTCGAAAGCAGCGGTTTATGTATACTGGTTGTTTAAGAGACTTAAGATATTTGGAATCGTTTTGGAATACCCTACTTTATTTTATCTGTTTTTTTTTCCAGGTTTAACTCTTTTTTTTTAGTCCTTAAGTATTTTAATTATATTATTATTTTATTTTATAAAGGTCTTTACAGGATAATGTACAGCCTGTGTAGATAGTACAGGGGTTAGCAAGTTAATAAAGGGAGAACTAGCGGAGAGAGGGGAATCGATGGCGGGCGATGAGGCGTGATGAGATGAAAGGCGAAGGCAGGGATCAGTTCCTGTTCCGAGGCGCCAACTTCTTACCCGATGTAGCTCTCAGGGTCACATCATCGAGTCCTTGTCCTACTAAAAGTTAGCCTTAGAGTGGTCTTATATAGATTTTATGTCATATATTAAAGGAGATAAAAAAAAATCATAAAATAGAACGCATAAACCCAGTATCAATTATCATTATTCAAGCATGTTAATTTTTTGGGCTGATTAAAAAATGAATTCCTAAAAAGTTAATAAGCGCTGTGCTGACTGGAAAATGTCTGAGGAGTAGACCGAGACGTAGATGGGAAGATTGCGTTAAGAGTGATCTGAAGAATTTGGATTTGGGTAGTGATCAGTGGATGTCAATTTTAAAAAATTATAGAATTATCAATGTTGTAATCATGAAAAATGGCGGTAACGGTGAAGAAAGTACTGATTCTAGGGCAACAGTAGTGCAGAGAGATGATTTGCTCAACATCATGCTCAACCAGAAGGTTTTCCCTGAATTAAGAATAGTCGCTTTACAGAAGCTAGATGAGCCCAGGAGGGTTAGAAGATCCCATAGGGTACATTTGTAGCTAATAACAAATTAAATAATTTATCTGCTACAGCTTCAAAAGAAGAGTCGAAGAGTTCAAGAATGCCCCATATGATTTAGGACTCATGATCAGTCATGAAAAGACTAGATATATGAAAACATCTCGGCAGATCAGGGAGAGGGTAGAAACTGTTGTATTGGGAGAAGAGGCATACCGGAGCTGCAACACATTTAAGTACCTGGGGGGGGGGGGGAATAGTGACGGAGAATAACAGCGTGGAAGCCGAAATAAAAGGCAGGATGGTTGCAGGAACGTGGTGTTTCTACGCCCTGCAAAAGGCACTTTCCTGCTTCAGGAAAGATATTTATATACAAAACAGTGATTAGACTAGTTGTTGTGTATGGCAGCGAGACGTGGACTCTAACCAAGGAAAACAGGAAAGCTCTGCTGGTCTGGGAGAGAAGAGTCTTGAGAAGGATTTTCGGAGCGGTCAGAGAACAGCATAGATGGAGAATTAGAAGCAATGCCAAGCTTGAGGAACTATATGGTGAGGCAGATATCATCACAGTTATTAAAAAGAGCAGAATCAGATGGCTGGGTCATGTTGAGGGAATAGCCATGCAGATTGCCAAAAATTATGCTGATTGGTACACCAGGAGGTAAAAGAAAGAGAGGGAGACCCAGAATCGGTGATTTGGAGGAGGACTTGAGAATAATGGGGAACAGAAATTGGAAGAACCTTGCAGTGGACCGTGAGGAGTGGTGGCAGAGGCCCAAGTCCTACAAGGTATGTAAGTAATCTGCAAAAGCTGGATTTGAACCCAAAACCTTTCGTGTTCAAATCACTGATTAACCCAGCATCTCTACAAATAATAATTTATATTGTCATTATTAGTAATTATGTTATATGTTCACATTTTGTATTTAGATCAAAATCGAAAATAGAGTTTTAGCTTTAATCGTACAACACTGAAATGACAAGAACCAGCACGCCGTTTCAGGACTCTTCAACATTTACTAGACAAACGTTCCAAGCTCCCAATTAATTACAAAAAAGTCATATACATGACTCTTATGATACCAATCTGGACTTACGGGATTGAGTTTTGGGGCTCCACTGAGCCATCAAATTCCTCTCGTATTCAATCCTTACAATCCAAAATCCTCAATGCTCCTTACTTTGTTACGAACAAAGTAATCCATAATGAGCTTAATGTACTTTTATTGCTGATTTGACCCGAATCCGATATCAATCTTTTCATGACAAAATTCATTACCACTCAAACCCTCTAGTTTCAAACCTAGCTTCCTCTTCAATTCCCGATAATCCTCCGAGGCGTCTGAAAAGAAGATGGCCTCATCACCTTCTAGGCTGAATTTTTTATTTGAGTACTACCACGGGATAGTTTTTCTACTTGCCTGTGTCTCTGGACATGAATTATCTTTCATTATATTTACTTGATGTATTCTGTTTATTCAGACCAATCTGGACTTAATGAATAACTAAGCCATTGAATCCTTACAATCAATAAGCCTTCGTACAATCCTCAATGCTCCTTACTTTGCTACGAACAAAGTAATCCATAATGACCTCCATGTCGCATTTGTTGCTGATTAGGCCCGCGTCCGATATCATTCTTTTCATGATAAACTTTATTCCCACTCAAACCCACTACTTTCAAAGTTCTTCAATTACTGATAGTCCTCTGAGGTGTATGAAAAGAAGATTGTCTCGTGACCTTCTAAGTTGAATTTGTTATTTAGGTACTGCCATTGGGTAGTTTCTCTAGTCGTCTTTAATCATGTCAACATGTATCATTCCTGCTATTTACTTATTGTATTGTTATAATACAGTTGTAAATTCCATTGAATATATTATTAAAAAAAAACTTTGATCGACCCACACTTCTCACCATTATCAAAAAGTCAAGGAATCTTAACGATTAATCAATTTTCCGTTATTAGTTCGGGCGCCACTTATTAAAGACGACGTTAGGATCCTGAAGGAGCTCTAAAGGACCGAGATGTGTCTCGCCCTGTTGCCTCCTCGTGCCCGGAAATTAAATTTTCCCATTTCAAGAAGAAGGGGGGGCGCGGGAGCACCCTCCCAAAAATCTAATTCCACATAATGAGCAGGTGTTTTAGGCACAAAGGCTCTCGGGAAATTGTTTTCTCGTCTTTCTCCTCTCGCGAAAATTTAACTCACCCCTCTCCCGTCGAATCCATAATTAGGAGAGACAATGGTGAAGAAATTCATTGTGCACGCGAGACCCTCTTTCTGGAGACCACAAGGATACAGGTCCGAATTAGGTCAGTACAGAATGATTTTTATTATGGATAAGCTAAAAAAATGGCTTATTTAAAAATATTCCTGTTATGGTAGCTAACGTGATTCTCTTGGTAGATTATGAACTTATGAGTTCACGTCAGCAACGCTCGAGACTGACGCGACACCTAGCGGTCTTTTAATAGTTGTAAAACTATTAATAATTAAAACATCAAAAACTTTTTGAACTTTTCGGTTTCTCATGACAAGATTGATATAAGATTTGGGCCAAATCAGTAACAAATGGGACATTAAGGTCATTATGGATGACTTCATTCGTGAAAAAGTAAAGAACGTTGTGGATTTTACGAAGGATTCTGGATTGTAAGGATTAAATACGAGACGAATTCGATGGCTTAGTGGAGCCAGCACCAAAGCTCTACTCTGTATTATGAATCTTATAATAATCTTGTATATTAGTTTTTTTTGTAATTAATTGGGGGTTTAGAGCGTTTGTCTAGTAAATGTTGAAGTAGCCTGAAACTGCGAGTTGATTCTTGTCGTTTCAGTCTGGTATGATGATTCCAAGTACAACCTTTGTCAAGGTGTAGTCCAAACAAAAGGTCCGTTACTTGTACATGAATGAGGGGGAGGTTATTAAAAAATTCAGGAGGGAGAAAAATTAGTTTACGGCGGATTTTTTTTTTTTTTAATTTAAACTATAGGGGGCTGGGGCCTCCCGGACTCCTGCTTTGCCCTCATTCATGAGGAAGAAGCTAAGTTCGGGGACCCCAGGCAAGTTGTTTACAAGAGTACGGATGTGTACAGTATATTTCTTTCATGTTTTATTTATTATTATTATAGTTTTCTATTATATATATATATATATATATATATATATATATATATATATATATATATATAACTATATATATATATAGTTATATATATATATATATAACTTAAGTACTTTGGCTCGCGAAACATAAAAAAAAAGAGTAAATTGGGAAAGAAACTAAACACTAGCAAGCTGGTAAAACACTGACTTTATTTATCAAGTAATCCTTCTTATATAGTATCTGGGAGTTGTTTACACTCTTAGTAGGATTAAGCTCCACTATTACCAGGGCCTAACCCTTAACTCCCCCCCTCCAGTTTCCAGACACCTTTTGGAAACTAAAAGAAGTGACTAGGCTGGACAATTAGTAGAGCTCGCTCCTGTACAACTTACAGCTCCCAGACACAAATAATTACAATCAATAAGGAAATAACAAAGCAAAAAAAAAAAATCTAGCATCCTGCAATGAAGAAAAATAACCACATACAATAAGAATATTTAAAAAAACAATCATTGTTTTTACACACAAAAAAAAAACTGCGGTTGACACACAAAACTGAATATATACAATTAACATGGTGACATCTTTATCTGACATGACGGACTTATATAGAGAAAAGATAAACAAAAATTTAAGACACCTCTTGGTTTATTACAAGGTTTCCGTTTGCACAGGCGAAGGCACCCCAGATCCCAAAGGAAACTTTAACTGCTCAATATGAACGGTTCGTCGTCTTCTTGGGTCTCCAACGCTCTCGATGGTGACTACGTTGTGTTCTCTCAAGACAACGACACGGAATGGCCCCTCGTATCTCCGCGGTTCTTTACTCCTATTGGACCCAATCCGCCGGTATACAATCATGCCAAGTTTCAACGCCCCCGTGCAGTCTCGTAACCTCGCGTTCTCCCTCGTCACCCTGGTCCGTTTTTCCTTCCGGATTTTTCTCCGCACCTTCTCCCAAGCCCCGCGAATTTGCACGTGGTTTGCCACAATATCGCGAGCAACCGTATCGTCCCCGATTGTCTCGCCGAAATCCCTACTAGGCCCCCGAACTCCGAACAGCACCTCAAACGGAGAAAACCCTATTACGGAATGAATCGAGTGGTTATACGCCGCAACCGCTTTCCGCATCGCTACATCTTGAGTCAGCCCTTGGTCGACGTGATAAACTCTGAGATGGTCGCTGAGTGTACCATGCAAACGTTCCACTCCTCCCCTTCCCTTCGGGTGTCCCGGAGTGTTGAAGTGCCACGTGACCTCCAACTTACGCATTTCTTCACTCACCACCGCATTGTCGAATTCCCTCCCCTTATCAGACGTTATGCTATCCGGTACCCCGTAAAACATGAACCATGTCCGGAGAGCTGCCATCACGGACTCTGCTACTTTAGACGTGATCAGGTGAGCCGTGGCGATTTTACTGAACACATCGATGACCGTTAACCACGTAAACCCCCGCCAGGTGAACGTGTCAACTTGCAGGTCCCGGAGCGGCCGATCGCCCGTTGGTGTTGCTTCTTGTACGGCTCGCGGTGGGTGACGGTCGTATTTCGTAGTCATGCAGACCTCGCATGCCCCTATGACCTCTTGAATCGTTTTCCGCATGCCGGACCAATAATACCGTCTCCTGAGCGCCTGTAACGTCTCATTGACCCCGTGATGATTGGTCTTGCCTTGGTGATACGCCCCTGTTAGCTCCTTCTGGCGCTCAACATCCCTAATGGTTTCCACCATGACCTTGCACCGAATGAAGACGCGGTCCGGAATCTGGTCCGTCCTCCACACTTGCTTGATCTTTTCCCAAATTGCGGCGTTCCCCATATATAGGTGGTGTGTGCGACCTGGTTTCGACGCGTCCTTCAGGGCCTTACAGACTAGATCCAACCTTATCCCTGGTTGTGACGAAACGACGTTGACCCGCGATCTTCCGTAACGGGAGTATTCTATGGACAGCATGCCCGAAGTCTTCGTCCTCCAGATGATCTGGCGCGGTTTATCATTGACAATCTCGTCAATTTCTTCCAAATCTTCTAGTCTCTCGTCTGTAGACCCGTCACTGGCTGAGGACACTCTTCCCTTTCTGCCGCTGTGGTATTCTGTTCCCCTTCGCCTCCTGTTGACCAGTCCTGAAGAAATTGGCGGATGTTTTGCGATGGCCCCGCAGTGTACTCCTCTAGGGCATTTACCATCAGCGCCCGGGATAACCAGTCAGCGACGACATTCTCTTTGCCGGGCTTGTAGACGACGTCCATCGAATACTGGTTGAGCCTCTCTTTCCAGCGTGACACTCGCGCCGACGATTCCTTCAATTGTCCCACCCATTGCAGCGGTCTGTGATCAGTTTGTACCCGAAATCTCCTACCGAACAGGTATGGCCGGAAATGATCAACCGCCCAGACGATGCCTAGCAATTCCCGCTCCAATGCGCTATATCTTGCCTCCGCATCCGATAACCGCCTACTAGCATATGCAATGGGCCGCTCCCCGCATGTACTGTCTTGGGACAACACCGCACCCAAGGCATATTCACTGGCATCTGTGGTTACCGTGAACTGTTTGGTGAAGTCGGGAAATGCCAACACGGGTTCTCCCTTGAGGTGCCCCATACAACGCCGTATATTGTCCTCCATACTGGGTGAGACAATCATCCTTGCTCCCTTCTTCAGTAGGTTGTTAATGGGAACCAAACATCGGGCCATGTCTGGTACAAACCTCCGGTAATAGTTCAGCGCTCCCAGCAGCCTCCTGATATCCTTTACATCGCGGGGGATTGCCATCTTGGTAATTGCCTCCACTTTGGACTTATCCGGGTTCACCCCATCCCTTGACACGGTGTGACCCAAAAAATTTATTTCCGCCCTACCCAAAGTGGACTTCTCCGGAGACAATTTTAACCCGAACTCCCGAACCCTCTCAAATACCTGCCTCAGGTGTCGTTCTTGCTCCTCCTCTGATCTACTGAACACCGGGAGATCATCCATGTAAACTTGGCAGATCCCTTCATCGATACCCCTGAGGAATTCGTCCATTAAGCGTTGGAACGTGAGGGGGGCATTCTTCAACCCAAACGGCATCCTGGTGAACTCATAGTGTCCCCGTTCGAATGTGAAGGCCGTTTTCTCCTGATCCCGAGGATGAAGGCGGATTTGGTGATATCCAGCCTTCAAATCCAGAGTACTGAAAACTGTGGCTCCGCTGAGTCTGTCCATGATGTCGTCAAAACGAGGAATCGGGTACGCTTCATCTTTTGTATTATCATTCAATTGACGAAAGTCAACAACCACCCTGTATTTCTCCTGCCCCGTCGGAGTCTTCTTTTTGACCGCCCACAGGGGGCTATTGTACGGGGATGAACTATTGATGATGATTCCCTGCCTACGTAATTCCTCCAACTCCTCCCGAATATGTTGTCGTAACGCTTGAGGATAACGCTTCTTTCACGTAAGTAACTTTTTCCTGTTTTAACGGGATTTCATGTACAGTTTTACCCGTAACTCCTAATACTTCCCCTTCCTGAAAAAAAATGTCGCGGAACTCATGCAATAAATTTGCTCTCCACTCTACCCCCCCTACTTACGGCCCCTACTCGCGCGCCCCTAACTACCCGATGACATGCGAATGACCTACCGGCTATTCTCACGAACCACTTGCCCTGCATATTTTTTACCTCCACGCCCACTTTTTGTAAAAGATCACACCCAACTATGACCTGGTATTCCCTGGGCATACTCTCTACCACATGCACCCGCAACTGCGCCCCTGTTTTACCCCACTCGTCCAACCCAATGGTTGTCTCGCCCATTACTTTACACGGCCCCCCCAAAGTAATTAAATTGCAATCGCATTCCTGAATCTGAAGTGCCTTCCCCCTAACACATAGACTCTCTATCGCTATTTTCGACAACAGGGTGCTCGAGCTCCCTGTGTCCACAAGGCACTTCACTCCACACTTAGTTTTGATAATAGGCAACCAATTCTTAAGCTTACCTTCTACATCGTTGATGGTGAAAGCTCGGTCGCCACTCTCGACGCACCCTCCTCATACTGACGTCTGCTTCCGTCTCACCGTCAGCACCTGGCGCCGTTCTTGATCCTGAGCTGCTTTCCGTTGCCGGTTCCGGCCGCTACTCCAGCTACCCTCGCCGCTACTGCTCCCCACCTCCTCCTCCGTCTCTGACGATCCAGATCCACTGGTCGAGTCCCTGGAAGCCTCACCTCGCCTGGCCGAGTATCTTCTTTTTCGCATCTCCTGCGCATTTATTTCCATCGGCTCTCCGTGGTATGCATCTTTCCTGCGGAACATGTATGGGCATTGCCTGGCTAGGTGCCCTTCCATTCCACACTCGTAACATCTGGTGCGAGGGCATTGTGCTACCAGATGTCCCGCCTTGCCACATTCATGGCACTTCCTTTCCTCCTTTCTAACGTTCTTCTTATCTATGAACGGCCTTCTGTCTCTGGGTAGCGTTTCTCTTCTACCCCCTTCTCCATCTCTCTTCTTCCCTGGGTCTTGTCTTCCCCTATACTTCCTTACTTCATTTCTGCGGTAGGATACTCTACTCCACCCTGGTTCAAAAACCTCCCGTTCCTCCTCATCACGAGCACTTGCATCTACCATTTCCTGGGCTCACTCCACGAACGCCTTATCCCTAGGAAGCCCATCCTTCTTGTCAGTATCCCTGGCCAGCTGTACCTTGAGCACCGTGGTCATAAAGAGCATCCAGGCTTCAACAGAGCTCGTGTCCATTACCTCTCGCAGCTTTTCATTGATCTTATTCAACCTTGCGAGGAGTCCTGCAGCGTACTGACCATTCGACTGATTGGCCCTCTTGGTCTCCCGAAACAGCTGGAGCATGTCTTCTTCCGGGGCCCATCGCCCCCCTCCATAAGCCTTTTTCAGCCTTTCCTTGATGACTGGCCAAGTAGTATCCTCGTCGGCTTGAATCAGGTTCAGAACGCTCCTCCTTACTCGACGCGCCAGGGCAACTCGTAATCTCTGCGCGTCTGCTCCTTCCAACAGATCTGCTGCCACCTGGGACTGAATACTGGCCATGATACCATCTCCGCCCTTAATAAAGTGGTTAAGTTCACCCACGTCACCATTGAACCTTTCCAGGTCCGATATCTCTCTCCTGATATCTTGTGCATTGGCCTTTTTTATTTTCATCCTGTCTAGCTCATTTGTCTCTTGTGCGATTCTGTTCGCTTCTTGAGCTGCTAAGTCTGCTCTCGCCATTGCTAGTGTGGTAGATGGATATGGAGGAAACTCTGGATTCACCTGTTCTGGCTGCGGTGGCTCTAAGGTTAACGTTGCCGGTCTGAGAATGCTTTGCCCTTGTTGTTCATTCATATTGAATCTGTTTTCCCGGTTTCTTGAGAAGAAAGTGACAAAACAACAGAAACAATAAAACAAAAAAAAATTTAAGTACTTCACGAAACAAACAAAAAAAAAAATTATTCTTGTGACTTCCAATAATTTTCCCGGGTTTCGGCACCACTTAAGTACTTTGGCTCGCGAAACATAAAAAAAAAGAGTAAATTGGGAAAGAAACTACACACTAGCAAGCTGGTAAAACACTGACTTTATTTATCAAGTAATCCTTCTTATATAGTATCTGGGAGTTGTTTACACTCTTAGTAGGATTAAGCTCCACTATTACCAGGGCCTAACCCTTAACTTATATATATATATATATATATATATATATATATATATATATATATATATATATATATTTTTACTTTATTTTTGTATATATTTTTTTCGCTTGTATATATTTATTTATGCATTTATTTCGTTTATATCATTGATTTTTTATGGAATGATTGTAAGCTACATAGCACCATTACTTATTGCCCACAACAGGCAGATTGTAATGCTTCAATAAAGTGTTTTCTTCTCTCTCTTGAAAACAAATTTAAACTATAACTTAAAATATTGGAGGAGCGTGATGTCTGAGTCTTTAGAACGCTGAGTTGTTTTCCTGAAGATTTCTTGTTCAAATCCAGCTGTGGTGGATAAATTATTTTATCTGTTAACAGTAATTGTAACAGAGCTAAAAGATAAAAAAAGTAATGTGTAAACTCAAAAATAATAAGAAAAATAGTTAATGTTTTGATAACATTTTCAAATTTAAAAGTTTCACTGAACAATATTAAATAGTATCAATAAATATTAAATTACATTAAAACATTAAATGAAAGGTAGGAAAAAACGAAACTGATGGTTCTGAGAAAAGAAAGGCAAAATCAGCAAATTCGCCGGCAGCAACTCTACGTAATGGGAACACATACCTGCGAGGTGGTGAACAGCTTCCAATACCTTGGCTCTGTCATCAACGACAATCAAGATGAAACAGAAGAAATCAGAAGAAGAATACTGGCTGGGAATTGGGCATACTTTGCAATTACCAGTTTGCTGAAAAGCAAAAATGTCGACCTCAAAACTAAGATCACTCTCTATAAATTGCTGATTCGGCCAATAGTGACATATGCTTGCGAGACATGGACCCTAAACAAGAAGGATGCACATCTGGTGGATAGATTCGAAAGGCGTATCCTCAGACGCATCGTAGGGCCCGTCCAGGAAAACAGTGTATGGCGCTTAAGAAAAAACAGAGAGTTATATGAAAGATATGATGACATGACGATCTCCTCTTTCGCCCGGTTACAGAGGATGAAGTGGCTGGGTCACCTGCTGAGAATGGGAGGAGAAAGAACTGCTAGAAGAGTGTTCGAGAACTGCCCTGATGGAGTGAGACGTAGAGGGAGACCCAGGGGCTGGTGGAAGGATAGCGTCCTCGGAGATCTAAAAAAATTGAGAATAAGTTCCATACATGCGCAGGACCGAAGCAGATGGAGCTTGGAGATTGAGCAGGCCAAGGATCGCTTTAAGCATCTGTCGCGCCACTAAAAGAAGAAGAAATGAAAGGTTAACTTGAAACAAAGCAAAGAAGCCCCACAAAGTACTGAGGTATGGTCCGTGGAATCGTGTTGCTTATATTTTGTGAACAAACATTAAACTAAATTTCCACTATCACATTCAATAACCAATATAGTTAGATATTGAGTTATGGGGGGGGGATTTCCCATGGTCGGAATGGTGGGAAATTCCAAAAATATAGGTACCAAAATGTCTCAGTACTTCAGTGTTAATAATGACAATATAAATTATTGTTTGTTGGAAAGATAAATTATTTAATTTTCTGATAGCCACGGATGTTCCCTGTGGGATCTGAAGATCTCCCTGGGGCTCAGCTAGTCTCTACAATGCGGGTACCTTTGATTAGGGGAAAAACTTTGCAGTTGACATAAGTGTTGGATAAATTCCCTACTTGCACGATAGTTTTCCTAGAAACTGAATTCTTGACACTTCATGGGTTATAGTGTGGATAGTAAAATTAATTAACGTTTTTTTAAAATATATTTTATGGTTTTATTAATGGAAATGGACTATTTCTAGGAAAAAACACTAAAATCCAATATTCATCTTAGCCAAGATATTGTTACTTCCATTAAACTTGGATTTAATTCCATGGAAGACAGCTAGAAACCTAGCTATTCGACTGTGGAACAGCAAGAGTTAGAGTGCTGAATATGAATCGGCCCAGATCGAGAGGTTAGCATAGCTTTCATCTTCAGTTATGCTTTATGCTAATTAATATGCA
This sequence comes from Arma custos, assembly GCA_037127475.1. Taxonomy (NCBI): domain Eukaryota; kingdom Metazoa; phylum Arthropoda; class Insecta; order Hemiptera; family Pentatomidae; genus Arma; species Arma custos. Next base: position 13,614,297 of record CM073765.1, read on the forward strand.
AATAAATCGACAAGGTACGAACTGTCTGCTTCGCTTCTGAGGGCAAGGTGCTCTGCCAGTGTTTTAATTGGACAGATCAATATTAATTTTCCAAGAGGGAGGTAAAATCATCTGAGAAATAGATGCATTCCTCAGATGGAAATTGAACCAGCGAACTGTAATATTTAAAAAATAATCCATAAAAACAATGATTTTCATTATTATCAATTTATTTTAACAGTTCTTGGCAAATGCTGAACTATTTAGTAAGGGGCGGCCATATCAGAAATATTATGGGAAGCAAGTTGAGAGACTATCAGATTCAAGAGTGTATGGAGCTTGTCATGGAAGGATAGGTATCTAATTTGGGCCAAATCAGCAACATATGGGATATTAAGATCATGATGGATGAGTTTGTTTGTGACATAATAAGGAGCATTGGGGAGAACAGTATTTTAAATTATCGTTATTATTTTTTATTAGTCATTATTTTATTGACGGTTAATTTTGGTTTAAATCGGTAATTACTATTTTATTAATGCCTTTAGAATTATTCTTATTGATAGTAGTTGAGTGTAATTTTATTTTAATACAGTACAGTTTTATTTTTTATATAAGGATCATCAAGGATCAATTCTTTATCAAGTCTCCCAGTGTGTCCTCGACTATACCATGTCCCCACACTCTTTTCAGATGTCCACGAACTCTAAGACTTTCTAGAATAATATCGGGCTAGATCTAATAAAACGTTAAATACCTACTGTAGTAAAATTAAATGAACAATTGAGCCGTTTATTTTGAAAGTGGCCTAACTCCGTTTTTCAATTTTTTGCCAGTTACCATGGTTACATGTACAACTTCACATTATATGTCAGTGAAACATTTTTTAAAAGGGTAAAGAATTCTGATGGAGAATCAGTAAACTGGTTACAAATATGCGTTTTGTTAGAAATGAACCGTATAAAATTTTCTATAAGACATCAATGAATGAGAATGAAAATTTGAAAGTCCTGAATTTATTACCACGTCGGGGTAGACCAAGAAAATTCGAAAACATTGTATTGAAACCACTCTATAAATATATCAGACAAATTACAACAGCAAAATTCAAGGACATGATTGATCTTTTGTGATATATACCATCGGAACATCATGATTTCTTCAAATCCCTTTCACACGAGCAAAATGTAGATGAATAGTAAATTGTTTTGTAATAAATTTATGTTTGTAATTTTATATGTTCTTTAATTTATCATTTTTTAAATGATTAAAAAATGTTTTGAATCGCATAAATTGTGTTTCCGAAGTGTTTTAAAGACATGTAAAATAAATTGAATATTGTTTTTTTCAATTTGAAGCATCTTAAATTATGTTGAATCGACTTGGGTACCTTCAAATTTTATAATGAATTTGGTTGTTAATTTTGAAAGTGGCCTAACTCCATTCTTGATAAGAAAACGCACATTATTCACTTAATAATTGTTACAATTTTAATAGCAACCATAAATTTAACACCCTTAGATACACTTAAACAGTATGACTCATTAGTATCCTATATGTATATTTTTAAATTCATTGAAACGCAAACCCTTAAATATCTCCATTTGAAGATAAATGGAGGTAGGCCACTTTCAAAATAATATTTTAAAATTGGAATGGACAAGGCGTTTAGGCGGACAAGGGTACTTATAGTTTTATAAGTTTTGTGATTTTCTTTGTATTATTTAGGCAGGGGTTTATCATTATTTTACAGAGATAGTGATCGGAATTAAATTTATCATTCCTGAATAATTTCATTTTTATTTATTCCTTAATATTTGATTCGAGAAACAGTTGCGTGATCTGACTGCAATTTTTTCAACACAAGGTTTGGGGATGTCTATGCTTTGGCTTATCTTAAGAGCTACCGAATATTTTGAGAAATTCTTGTTGAGTGAGGATGTACTAACTAAAAAAAATATATCATATTGCCTTCATTATCGTTATCAGAACAGACCAGAAGATATAGGACCTAGTGGTTATCTAATATTCGCGGATTTTATCGTATATTTCCCATCCATCATCTTTTTAATCTTCGTCTTTTAGTTATAGACCTGTCCATCATGTTAACCAAATAAATGATTAACATATTTATATACAATGTAAGTTACTATAACATACAGGTAAAAATGTTCCTCGACTATTATATATTGTTGTTCAGTATATGTTTCGATTATTGGATAGTAATGGATACTTCTCTTGACTTTTAGATCGTGTTTTTTATTATATGTATCGATTATTGGATGGTTCGATTAGTTAATGGTCCTTGACTATTAGATAGTGTTGCTCAGTTTTTTTTTGTATATACATTTTCGACATACCAATGCGTCGTAATATTTTTACTGGAACGTAATAATATTGTTACGATCAGTGAGAGAAAGACGTGCGGAAGGGATTAACGTCTTGAGTCTCAGAACGGTCTCCCCCTACTTCCGTGTGTCTAGAATGTTCGACCTTGCCTATTTAAATACCCCTTGGCGCGAGTCAGTCAGAGAATAAACCAGGCAGTGTGATGAACTAGTGATAAGTGTATCAGGGAACTCTGAAAGTTTGTGAGTGTAATAAACTGTTTCTGTTTGTTACTGTGTGTCAGTTTGTTATATTTGGAGATTCTTACAATCGGACTTTAATTAGTGAACTGTAAGTGTTAATTTGTAGTTATAAGCTCTAGCGTAATTTTATTGTATTTGTACAAATTTAAGTAAATAATTAAGCTTTTTCGTAGTAGTACTATTTTATATTATTTTAGTAATTAAATAGGCCTAGGTTATAAGAAATATTTAGAATATTGTTATTGTAAATTTATATTAGTTTAATAATTTAATTATATTCTTTTTGTCACTTTCTTAATAAATATTAGTATCTTGAATTTAGGAGTAGTTTAATTCATTATCACACCCAGTAGCCCGTAACAATATGGTATAATAAAAAATAATACTATTTTTTATACGATAAAATTAACGAGCGTGATATTAAACAGCTGTCCCGGCCTTTAAATGAGTTCAATCCATTTCCCGGCCAACTCAAAGGGACAAAAACTAAAATAAAAGAAATTTCAAAGGTGATGCAGGTATAAAGGCTGTAATGGTTCAAGTTCTTTTAGTCCGTTCTTTGATGTTCTTTGTGTTGGCCCAACAAGGGCTGTCGTTTCACAGGATTAAGAGAATTAGAAATATATTTTATTTTATTTTAGTAATTGTTTTAATTTATTATTGAGATTAAAATAAATTTTAGTGCGAAATTCAACTGTCGAATACTTTGGAAAATTTGCAGAATTTTAATACAAAACAACATGTTTTAAACATGATCATGAAATCTAAAATTAATTTAATCCTAACTCAAATATCTCTCTATTATTAAAAAAAATTATATGTAACGATTGTGCAGGGAGGTGATTTGGTAGAGTTCGCATTCTTATGAACTATACATTTTTTTATCTATTTAAGAATTATAAAACAGAAAAAAAATTGTTACGGGCTACTGGTTGTTAAAATGAATTAAACTATTCCGAAATTCAAGATTCTAATATTTATTAATAAAGTGACAATATAAATTTACAATAACAATATTGTAAATATTAATTATAACCTAGGTCTTACTTATTATTTAATTACTAAAATAATATAAGATAGTATTACTACTACATAGCTTAACAATTCACATACATTTGTACAAATACATTTAAATTACGCTAGAGTTTATCACTACAAATTAACACTTACAGTTCACTAATTAAAGTCCACCGATCGTAAGAATATCGAAATATAACAAACTGACACACAGTAACAAACAGAAACAGTTTATTACACTCACAAACTGTCACAGTTCACTGATACACTTATTACTAGTTCATCACACTGCCTGGTTTACTCTCTGACTAACTGACTCGCGCCGAGGGGGTGCTATTTATTTCAAGGTAGAATGTTCTAGAAGGGAAGTAGTGGCGGAGGCCGTTCTAGTATCTTCGAGAAGGCTCTAATTCAATCTTAACTTCTCCCGCCGACGGGCTTAAGACGTTAATCCCTTCCTTCCGTCCTTCTCTCTGTGACCGTAACAAAATGATTAGCAAAATGGGGTTTGGTCGGTTGTTAGGAACCTCATTAGTTTTATAGCAAATGTATTGTTTGTATAAGTAAAAAAACGAGGGTTGTGAAATAAAACATATTCTTTATAATGTTATTCCTCATTTATGTTTTATATATTATTGTTATTAATACTTCAATTGGGAAAACCACAATGCAAAGCCTTATGTTTCAAATATCTCCAGTAATACACTAACTTACCGGTCGACGTTGCTGCATCTATTTGACTGAATGAATCTATTTTGACCGGTAAGTGGGTGTATTACTGGAGAAACTTGAAACAAGGCTTTGCATTGTGGTTTTTCCAATTGCATTATAATAAAAAGTTTAATTATATTGCATATTGTATATAATATGATAAAAAAAAAAACCTTTACCACTACAACTCGTGAAGGGCCTGGGGTTCAGTACATGGTAGAGAATGAGCTGTTTTAGACAACGGTTCTACAGGGAGGTGATTTGTCCTAGATCATGCCCAACCGCCAGATTCCTCCCCTCCCTTATATTTTATAACATTTTATAGAGGCTAGGTGTGCTCCAAGATGGTCCTAGGTCCCATACAATCCATCTCCGGCTATTAACAGACTAAATAAAAGTCTTGTCTGCTGCGGGATTTGAACCAGGATTTTCGGCATGGCAACTCAGTGCTCTACCACTGAACCACTCCGCTCGCCATATAATATGATATAAAACGATATTTTATTTGTCATATATTTACAATATTATTGTTTTTGTACAAATTTTTTTATCGATTTCTATAATAATACAAAGAGTGAACAGTCTTGTTTTGAAAAAAATACTCGTATGTTTCCAGAAATATCTCTTAATAGGTTCTAGGGATAGACTAACACGGAAAAAATCTAAATGCGGATTATCCTATGAGTAATTAAGATGAGGAAGAAAATGTGGAATGAGTTAAATCCATTTGGAATGCCCATCAGGCTTACAAACTAAGCCAATTACAACTCTGTATACATACTCGTACATATAATGTACATGCATATATACAAACATATGCACCCATAAACATAGTTAAGCAATGCACAGTTCGGGTGTTGATCTATTTCCCACAAGGCTTGCAGTTTGTTGACCTATTGTTGACTAAATTAATATAACATAACAGTGTGGAAGGTCCAAATAATGTTAACTAGCTCGATAGATCAAATAACGGTCTGATAGCTGAATTGGTTAATGCTCATTCTCCAGTTCAATGAGGAAATGTGGGTCACCAGTGGTATAGTGGTTAGAATAACACCCTTATATGCCCTAGATCGTGGGTCCTACAGGTGGCCTTAGGATTTTTTAAAAGTGAGTAAAAAACATCTAGCTTTTCCGTCCTTCGGAAGGGACATAAAATGGGCAATAAAATATTCCTTATGAGGAAGGAATTGGTCCAGGTAGAGTTCAGAGAAAAATCTCTTTGTTAAGGAGAAGTTTCGACCCACGTTACATTTCTTCATCAGGGCTTAAAATGGAGTCAAGGGTGGACAGTTAACTTCCAAAGTCAGGCTGTCAACGCTTTACCCCATTAACACTAGAATTACGAACCGGTAAAAATGACCGGTGGCATCATTTATTTATAGCATTTCCTCTATAAGTCTTATTTTATATTTTACGATAATGTCATTATTTTTGTTAAGACCTTGGAAAAATTCCAACGAAAAGCCCTTAAGTCACCAAAACTAAGCATTACCGAAGAGAAAGCTGTATGAGAAAACAGACGCCAAACGAAGCAGAGGACGTCCTCGGTTCAGATGGCTGGATAATGTCTAGGAGGACTTGGAGCTGGTGGGCGTACGAGAATGGAGAAGAATAGCGCAGGATCGCAGAGATTGGTTGGATGTGGTGATGGAGGGGTTCTTGCAGGCCCGTATTATAATAATAACATTCCCTATTATTTTTCGAAGCTTCTAATTACTATTACCTTTAATGGTTCAATTACGTGCAGACATTTTTATTGGCAAATTACTGCTAATTTTATTATCCTTGGCCATTTTATTGATTCCACAACTCCAGAAAAAATAAAACAATCTAACTCCCTTCACTCTACTTAGAAGAAAAGGGCATTTCAAGTGGAATATTTACATCATCATTAAAAGTTCCCCTCTCTTTTAAGAATTGTCAAAATTTAATGTAGAAATGGGACAAACAAGATTAATTCGATTCTGTTTCGGTTCGTTATTCGTTTGTTTTTTAACTGCCTCCCAAATCCAAGTTATTTTCTTGAACATAATTATTAAAACACAAACAGTTCGAACGTTTCTTCTTAAAATCTATTTTCTATCATTCTATCTATTTTATTTTCATTTATTAAATTTCGTATTATAAAGATTATTTTCATAATTGTGATTCAAATTCTTCATAGTTTTCAGACTATATATATATAAATCTTATAGTTTTGTTTATTTTTTTCAAATGATTATTGATCATTTATTTTTATTTTATATATTTTAAAGAACAAAAGATGGGTTGTGTCGATTACACAGCCGTGTACTGTACGTGAATACGTTACATGAAATATTATTATTTATGTATTCAGGGATAAATCAAGTAAACAAATAATTACTGTGTTACAATATGACTTTATTAATTATAGTTCTGTTTGACTGGGTCATATGGTACTTTATTGCCGACGATCCAAACTTAAACATATCATACAATCTACGAGTCAAAAGTTATACTGCATGGAAATCTCGTTACACAGCAAAATTACCTCAAAACGGTGGCGCTTCCCCTTCCATAGTCCTCACTTATCGTAATGAATCCTTTGATTCTTTAGCTATCCAGTGGTCTAATTAAATTTTCGATGGAGACGATAGAAATTTAGCTGCGAAACCAAACTGCATCCTCCGATTTTTTTATCATTGGTTTTTTTTTAAATTTTCTCCCATTATAGAAGAAATTTTAAAGACGTATTCACGTCAAAATAAGAAAACTTCTTCAGCATCCCATAAGTGTCTTGAGATTAGTTCTTGGTGAGACCTGTACAGTTTCTACATACGTGGTTTTAGAAACATCACGAATCATGCTTAACCTAATTAAGACAGAATGAGTAAAACTAATAAGTGATGAATATTAATAATATTTTTTTATGTACTAAAGCAATTAAAAGACAAGGAGTTTTTATTGTTTTTACGTTTAGGAGTAAATGTAATTGGTTATTTGAGGTTTGTAGATGCAAAACTCGCATTTTCCACTTTTCATATATGATCCACTCTTTCAGTCAAAACGATTTTAAACCGATTCTGTTATAAATATATGAGATAAAGGATTCTGAATTTTTAAGAGAAGAGGTTATTGTTGCTCATCTGCATTATTATACCACGATTATTACTTATTATATACCTTTGCTTATATTATTGTACGTATTATAAACCACGTTACAATACAAATGGTAGATTATTCCACTACCTTTTTCTCTAATCATCCAAAATTTCATTTTTGAATAACTACAATGTTTATAAATAATTCGAACACATCCTTGAGTTACTCCGCTACTCATTTTTATGATTTCATATTATTTCCTCTTTAAAGAGTCCTAAATATTCTAAGACAATTTTAAATTAAAAAAAAAGAAAATTAATTAAATAATTAATTTACGGTAATTATTTATATTTTTTCTTCATTCCAATCGAATATTCATTACAAATTGAACTTTCTAAATAAGGAAAGGATTTAAAATTTCAATTAAACTAAAAGGTGCTGTGAGATTTTTTCTTTTCTTTTAAAAAAAAATATGCATTAGTAAGTTTCTTCGCTGATAATAATTTTTTATATCTGCTTTTATTAAATGAACCGGTCTTTATTCATAATTTTGATTTAGAACTCATAATTAATAAATAATTGTCTGTACATTCTCTGTAGATATATGATTGAGAATATATATATATCTTTTTTGTCTTTTCTTTTTTTTTAACTAAACCCGAATATATTTATTGGATAAAAAAATAATACAATCAGAACTTAAAGGAAATAAGTATTAGACATGTAGGGATTCATTCATACAAGAGAAAATAAAAAATAATTAAATGAATAATTTCCAAAAATAATGATATTGAGGAAACATGTTTGTATGTACAAACAAAGAAATAATACTGATAAGATTGATTTAATACACATATCAGGCAAAGCCACATATGTATATAAATGACTCTACAAGTAACAATTCATTTAATGAGTAATTAACTTGCTCAACTCGTAAATATCCATTAATTTTAATGGATAAGCAATAAAAATAATTTTATGTTAGTATTATTCATATTTATCATTAATTTCATACTTCATGATTCTTCCGTATTGATATTCTAATATGTGTTTGCAGACATAATATATATATATATATATATATATATATATATATATATAGATAGATAAACCTGTACAACTACAACCCATGAAGGGTCTGGGGCTAAGTACATGATAGAGACAGTACTGTTTCATGGACTACAGTGCAGGAAGATGATCCTAGATCACGCTCAACCGCCAGAATTTTCCTCCTTACTTTGGGTACCCACTTTTAGAGGCTGAGTGAGCAGGAGCCCAGAAGGGTCCTAGATCCTATATGATCCATCTCCACCTACGGATATACAATAGAATAATTTATTCTAGATGTATAAAATCTATAACTTCTAGGTGCTCAAAATGGAAAGGGTATGCTAATATTTTTACACAGATTGAAGATGATATTTTAAATATATTATTAAGGCTGAACAAATCCCAATTTACAAAGTATTCAACTGTTTAAGTGCACTAAAGTAGGTAACGGTTTAGTTTCGTATTATTCAGGAAATTGAAATTTGTTAAGTTCTTATTTTGTACCTCCAAGTAATCTGAATCAATGCAGTTGAAATGAATTTCCTCCGCAGGGTCGCTGGGAAACAAGAAGAGACCGGGTGAGAAGTATAAGATTAAGGAAAGACTTGGGAATCCCTAAAAGAAGAAATGGCACCTGAGTGAGGTAGTTTGGACACATTTGCCGATGAGTCACGATCGAGACCCAATTATGTCTCTTATTTATTATTAACATAAAATTACTATATATTAAATATAACAATCTCAGGGTGGCATCCCATTTTAGTATTTAAATATAGTCAGATCAAAGGATCTGTATTTTTCCTGAGATCATAGCTTGGGTAGTAAAGCAAATGTAGCAGTTCCAATAAGGTTGTTTTCCAGTTAGATGCTAAAGGCTTTGTTTCTTATATTTTTTCCAATTACGTTCTTCAATATATATATATATATATATATATATATATATATATATATATATATATATATATATTGAAAATAAACACGATTATACAGTAAAATAATGTACTTAAAAAGTATCAATATATAATGATATTTTAAATATATAATTAAATACATTTTTTTCTACCTAAGATATCAAATAGCAGAGGACTTTTAAGAAGCTTATGTCAGATTTTTATATTAATAACGAGTAGGCCTCAAGAAGACAGGCCTAACAAGAAATTAATCTCCTCTCCTGCTACCTTATGAAGGATCGCAGGGATTAGGTTTTTATCCCTCCGAGGATAACCAAGTCCTCCTCCTGTGCCTCAAGGTTACCTACTCCCCTAAGTAAGATTACCTGGGGTTAAAGGAAAAAGGACTTAATGCCAAAAGTAAAAAAAAAAAAATGAATAAATGTCACAGCATCTTTTAATATAATTGAAATCTCAAATCCTTCCCTTACTTAAAAAAATTCAATTTGTAAATGGATAGTTTATTTAAAAGAAAAAGAAATTTTAATGACCTTAAAGTCGCTTTTTCAAAATTACTTAATAGCAACTAGAATATCTCGAGGGTTTTATTTTTAAAAATTGAATTTTGTTTTCTTTTCCACTTCTAACTGAACTTTAATCCAAAGAACTGTAAACAATTGAACTATTGTTTAAAGTAGACGCCACACTTCTAAAGTAGAAAATGGACGCGAATGTGGTCTAAGAATTAAAGCCAAATTTATTATATGTAAAGGAGTGGAGTGGCTCAGTGGTAGACCACTGAAATGCCATGCCGAAAATCCTGGTTCAAATCCCGCTGCTGGCAGTACTTTTGTTTAGCCTGTTAACAGCCGGAGATGGATCATATAGGATCTAGGACCCTCATGGGGTTCACCTAGCCTCTATAAACTGGGTACCCAAAATAAGGGAGAAAAATCTGGCGGTTCAGTCTGATTTAGGACAAATCATCACCCTGCACAACCATTGCCCTTCAAACCGTTCAGTATATACTGAATCCATGTTCTGAACCATGTTTTATATATAAAGAATTTCCACAATACTCACGACACGTAAATACATACATACATGCATAGGAGACTGCGTAAGAGCATAGGAAACCGAGACAATCCAAGTTTCTAAAATACCAGAAATCTCCAATTATGCCTTTACTAGAAGAATTCAATTCGTAAATGGGTATTTTATTTAAGATTTAGAGAAATTAAAAGAAAGAAACGATCATAAAGTCGCTTTTTCAAAAATACTTAAAAGTTTTCTGTTGGTATAGTATATTTCAAGACTATTAGTTTTTAAAATTTAATATTTATTATTTGTGAATTATTTGTTTTCCAGTAATTTAAAAATTCTAATACAAAGTATTTGTAAATAATTGAACCATGTATAAAGTAAATGGAAAGTGCCACACTCAACTTTCGAAAGTCGTGAAGGTGTAGTAAAACAATTCTACACAGATTTATTTATTATGTCCCCGTTTTTTTGAGTACAATACAAGGTATATCTGAAACCTCAGTGAATAAGTAGTCATGGCTAAAAATTATTATTAGTTTTAAATTTTTATTATTATTATTATTAGAAACGGAGTTGTTTGGTTTTGACAAGAAATAACTCCACTTCTTGTCAAAACCAAAATTTATTTATTTGTATTGAAAATAACATGATTCCTCTTCCCTCAGTACAACTAACTAATTTGGGAAAAAAATCGACTTAATATAACTTCTAAAATAACAATTATTTTATTATTCGTTTATTACACTCACAAGACTGTCACAGTTTACTGATACTCATATTACACTGGCCGGTTTACCACTGACTGACTCACTCGCGGCGGGGGGGGGGGTATTTAAATAGGCAAAGCCGAACGTTCTAGACGCACGGAGGGGGTGGGGAGGCTGTTCTCGAACTTCCCAGAACCATATCCTTAATCTCTTCAGGCGACCGGCTTAAGACGTTAATCCCTTCCGCCCGTCTTTCTCTCTCTGATGATTTGATTGGGAAAATCATGAAGATGTGAGGATGAGTGTGATCTCTGTATAACCACTTTCCTGCATAACCGTTGGGTTAGAAACAATACAGTTCCTACATTGTACTGAATTCAAGACCCTTCATGGTTTGTTGTGGTACAGGTCATTAAGTTTTTTTTGGCCAATATAATTATTCTGTGGTTCATTATTTCTAAATAATTGTATTTATATCTCACCAATACAAATCTTGAAGTGTCGTTCATTATAGACTGTAATATTTCTACATTTATTTCTTATATGTTTATATATTTATTATTATTTACGTCAGTAGCTTTTTTTTTTTATACAATTTACAGCCGAAAAAATGGATTATTTAATCTAAATCATTTATTGATATGTTACTGATAAAATTAAGCAGTATTTAAAAAAAAATCTAGCATATTTTTTTATGAATATTTTGTTTGTTTAAAATAAGTTGGTCCTATTGATACCCCAAATGGCAGGCAGTCTCCTCCGGAGGAATACTGAATCCATTCCTCCTCCTCTCAACATGCCATCCAGTTTGTTCATTTATTATTCCTTCGGGCTCTGATATATCTTCCCCTAAGCTCTTCGTCCTTTCCCCTTTACGCATTTCTTCCTTGTCCCCACCCCCCCGCACAATCCGGATGGGGAGGCAAACTTTAACAGGCTTAACCTTTAGCAGGGATCAATGCTCCCGTTTCGAGTGATTCTAAAGACTCAGTTATCGCAACAGCCCATTGATGGGTAATTATTTACAATGAGTCGAACGGCCATTTGTATTAATTACAATTGTAGCCGTTACAATCGCTGTTGTACACGCTGTGGACAAACAATGGGCCGTCATTTATCAGCTGTGTTCTGGTGTCCCGGAATCTGGTAATTTATTGGGACGAAATGATGAATTACTGCCAGTCTGCGCAATTTGAATGTCCCATGTTTTTGAAACGGTTCATGTGTCTCCATGACGTTTAAAACATCAGCTTTTTTTATTTTAATTTCCTGTTATGCTTCTGTTTTATATTGTTTTTAATGAAGCTGGTCTAACTTTACGTGACTTATTTGGTATTTTTATCGTTGATTAAATGAAATGTATGTACAATAACTTTTTTTTATTTTATCAATGATTTGTTTCTTTAATACCTGTCGGTTTTGTGTCCCATCTATAGCCCTGATGGATAGTCCGTTCCACAAATAAAGATAAATAAAGGGTACATCAGATGGCCTTGGATTTTTAAAGGGAATAAAAAATCCTTGGTTATGCCTTCCTTCGGTAGGTACGTAAATTGGGGGGTATCCAGCCTGTGCGATGTCTGGTTTTCGTGGAAAATCCCTATCCTATTTAAACTTGGATGGGCAAAATTTATGACTCCCACTGCAGCATTTTCCGATTAAGCAATGGTTTTATAAAATTATTAGAGATGTTATTAGAGATAAAATTATTATATTCCAATAATTTCCCTACACCACTATTCACTACGTAGGGTCTTTGGTTCATTATATAGTAGAGACTGTTTCTGTTTCTAAGCTTACGTTCGTGTAGGGAGGTGATTTGGCCAAAGTCATATTCAAGGGCTTCCAACTTTAATGCTAATAGTTTAAATTATCTGTTATAGAAGCTTCTGAGACCCTGATTATAGCAACTCCATGTTCAACACACGAAGCTACCTCAATCGAAAGGAATAACGCAATGAAATTCATTAAGATATTATATATTTTTAACTTCTTCTATTTTGAAAGTTTCCTAAAAGGGTGCGTATAACCAGTATTCATGTGTATAATTTCTCTCTTAGTTTTTTCAAAAATTGTCTTCATTCATTCGCTGAGTTTTTTCTTGCGTTTCTACGACCATTTTGATTCCGTTCTCTTCTGTGTGATGTATTTTGTATTTAATTATTATTAATTTTAATATATTTTAATTATGATTACTCTTTTTACTTTTTTAAAGAATATTTTCGTAGCTTGTTGCTATGTGAGGGCATAGGTGAAATTCGACCGAATCCATCTATGATCTAAAACTTCTCACTTAGTGCAGACAACGTATACTTTACGATATCTTCCTTAAGTACTTACTAAGTCGGCCCCGAACAAAGTTGGTCCTTGTAATCACATGCTATCAAAGCAGACTTTAGCAAGTTGCTAATCTGTAAACTAACTCTCTTTGCCATAACGCACGATAAGCATAGTTCCTCGTTAACGTCTACAAAACTGGTATTAACGTGCCTTCGCTACTTCATAATCTTGTTATTAGTACTTAATTATACTTCGTATCTCTTCTTCATCTCCCATATATTAATTATTACAATTCAAAATTGTTATTAGAGTTATTAATTTCTCTTATGGAGCTGGTAGTTGTTGGTGAAGATCCCAGGTTCGAATCTGGCTGTAACAGATAAATTATTTGAACTATTGACAGCCACAGATCTACCTATGGGATCTGAAACCGCCAGGTCTCGCCCATAAAGCGTGTACCCTTCAAATGAGGAACACCTGAAGGTTGATTATGATCTTCTTTAAGTCTCCTTATACAAGATCGTAGGTCTAGAAGCGCTACAATCTCTACCATATAATTAACTCAAGACCCCTCACGGGTTAAACTGGCACGCGACATAGCTCATTTTCCAAACAAAAACTGTCAACGGTTCTACAAGGAGGCGACTTGTCCTAGTTCACGCTCAACCGCCAGGTTTCCCCCCCCCCTTACTTTTGGATACCCTATTTTTATAATATTTTATAGATGCTGAATGAACCCCAGGAGGGTCCTAGATCCTATATGATCCATCTCCGGCTGCAAACAGACTAAATAAAAGTCTTGCCCGCAGCGGGATTTGAACCAGAATTTCCGGCATGGCAACCAGTGCTCTACCACTGAGCCACTCCGGTCCCTTTCCAATAAAATCATATATTACATATGTTTCAACTTTAAGTTTTATGCGGATAATCATCATCTTCATCATCCGCGGTGCTACAACTCCTGTAGCATTCTCCGCTACTCCATCGATCCATCGGAGCCGTTTCCCACTCTTCTTGTCCTATAAATCCTCTCGTCTAGGACCATTTTAGGAATCTGATCCTGGGTTTTTCATTCTACGGATAATGATGTAAGTTAAAGTCAAACAAGTTTCAAGCTTTTAAAAATTTCCATCCCAACACAATCCTAGGCTTAGCAATATCATAGTCTCAAGACCCTTCGTAGGTTACAATGGTGTTGCGGTATCAGAATACCAAGCTGCTATGCTGCCTTCACTTGCCCAAACAATGTCAGGAAAATTAAAGATACATTGATCTGATTAGTTTTTAAATAATAAAATTGGATTCCACTCTGAGATCATTACAACTGAGGTACTACAGTAATACTAATATCATTATTGATTATGTTATATATTTGTAACACACACATAAAAAAATATTGCTCCTTAAGCATATTGTGATTTGTAATATAAGAGGCAATGTTATTTTTTTTTTTAATTTATTTATTCGGATATTACAATTAATGTATCCCGATACCCAAAATCTTTTCCCGCCAATTCTTCCTATTCCTTCTCTTATATCCTCCATCCATATCTTCCTCGGCCTTCCTCTCTTTCTTCTATAATTTGGTTTATATAGGAAAAATTTCTTTGGCCTTCCATTGTCGTTCATTTTCATCAGGTGGCCAAACCAAAACTGAAACATTCTGAGGTGTGTGAATAAATTATAAAAATGCGATTAATTCGAATGCGTTTAATATTAAACAGCAGTTCTGTAACAAACGGATCTGTCGAGATTCAAAGGATTTATGTTTGAATCAGTATCAAGAATATTTAACCAGAAAATTTTGTTTTAAGGAATTGACAATTACTGCAACAACAATCACAAATTGGAAAAAAAAATACGTGAAATCTATGCTTGAATAAAAAAAGAGTTGTGCATGAACAAATTGAGGGATATGGCTGATTTTTTCATTTGGTGTTAGTTATTTGATACATACTTCAGGATTTGTTTTTATATTTCATTAAAATAAAATCTGTATTAACCTTTATCAACATTTCCAATCATATGTTAGTTGATAGAGATTAATATAAACTAAGCCATGTGATAATAGACGTTAGTGAAAAATAACTAGCAATCCTAAGGTAGAAAAAACCCAGCCATATAAAACATTTCTTTTTAGGGGCGCGAACAGCAGTTCCTTTTTTTCATTTTTGATTACCTGAGGCTCATGTTGAAGCTCCTATTTTGGTTCAATAATTTTGGCAGCTATTTTGTTGAAATTAGCGGGTTATGGTTTAATACGAGTTTATTTATTTATAAATCATTATTCCATCAATTATAGATATTTTTGAGTTATTTTAAGTGTATGAGGAGCTTTAATTGTAAGTTTTTTATGTTTATTTCAAGTTCATATTATATCTATTATTGCATATTCTTCTGTTGCTCACAAATATTGGTAATTTGTGGAATTATAAATAGTAGAATATATGGATTTTGGCCTTGTCGTTCATTCTCATCAGGTGGCCAAACCATTGAAGCCTGGTCTCTATTTCGAATAATATATTTTTCCTGCCCTATACTTTCTCTTATAACACTATTGGGTATGTATTGGAGCCTTGAGATGCCGCAGCTGCGTCTTAGAAAGTCCATCTCAAGAGCAAGCAGTTTACGAACATCTTGTCTTCCCCAGATGAAAAGAATGATATATTTTCATTTGCACTTCTAACGAGACCCCTTTATTCCAAAGGACCGAGTTGAGGATCCTAATGATTTCACTTCCTCGGGATATCTTCATTTCTATTATCCTTGTCGAGTGTCTCATTTATACAGACACCCAAGTGGTTGAAGTCCTTGCTGCTAGCTAGAGTTCAATCTTCAATCCTAATGCCTCATACATCAAGACAATGTATGGCAGGCAATTTTATGAGTAGGGTTATGTAATTATTTAGAAATGGTCATATGGAAGTAGTAATTGTTGAGTGTATTTTCGGAAGCATTTTGTACAAGGTTGTTTTATTTTTTGAATAAAGCATAACTTCAAATTGAATATTTCTATCATTTATAACAGAGCACCAATATACAAAACTCAAAAATCATTATTCTTTTTCGGTGGTGAGTTATACAAGAAATGGGTAAATAACTCTTTATAACCCACCGTAACTGTATCAACCAAGCTTGAGAAGTTGTCTGCGAATGCTATCCCAAGCTCATTAATAGCTTATCCGTTTTTCCAAAAATGTAGGTTTTTTTACTTATCTCACTTTAGAAATATATGCGTACATATCAGCTTGTGCTTAATTATAATTTTTATTTTTGTCAGAAATTTTTTTCGAGATTCATTTAAATTTTCCTCCTCTTCTGTCAGGTTTAGCATAAAGTAGATAAATAAGAATATTAATACAAATATAAATATACCTATATTTAAGGACGAAATCCCAGTTTTATATCGGCTGAGACAAACTCAATTCCAGGAGGATATGAACAACAAATACAAGGTATTCCTTCGTTTAAAAAAGGAATTTCAACCCTGAAAGCTTGCGGGAGAAAGAGTGAGAGAGAGAGAGAGAGAGAGTGTGAGAGAGAGAAGAGGTAAGTCCAATATTCCGTATTGCTGTTGTTTCCTTCTGCTATTGTCTTCTCTCTGCCTCTTGCAAGTTTTTCGATCAAATAGTTCTTTTAACTTTTAACGGTCTTTGTTTAAATTGTTCCAAGCGAGTGCAGATAGTTCTGTTCCAACTGTTTTGGGATTCTCGACAACTATTTCTTTGTAAAAGTTTACGGTGGGAAAGTAAGTGCTGTTCGTGCTTTTGGTTCTGTTTATCATACCTCAAGGTCTTGAGAATTATAAATGTACAATTTAACATAGTAATTTATCTATTAATTTATAATTTACATAATTTAATAGGTAAGAATAATATATTTTACATTCCCTCGAATTTCAAATTCCGGATATGGTTCTTGAAATTTGTCTGAACGAAAAATAAATTGGAATATTTTTTTGAGAGATTATACAAACGCCATCTGCCCTATATATTGAAAATTAACGTTTATTTTTATTTATAGCTTTTAGAAATATTTTTTTCTATTAATTTTATTTTTGATCAATTTTTTTATCTGTTTTTCTTTAAATTTTATCTTTTTGATGATTAATTTAAAAATTAAAATAATGTTGAAATGATTAACCAATAAAATATAAAATACTGTAGCTAAATAAAGGAATATGTATAAATAAATATGTATCTACATATTTTTTTCACTTTCTTGAGAACCATTCAATTAATTTATTATTGTTTTTTAAGTTATATTAAATCAAGTTACAAAGTCGTTTTTAATTATTTATTTTTCAAACTGTATAATATTACACAAGATGCTCCTTATTACAATACATTTCCTTCACCACTACGCAGGCAGTCTTAGGTTCAGTACATTGTAGATACTGTATTTTTCTAGGAAAACGCTTGTGTAAGGAGGTGGTGCACATCTAAAATTTCCCTGAACCACCAGCTGTTGCCACCATATTTGTGTACATGATTTTTGAACTCGGAACCTTCACAATAGCACCTCAACACTCTACACGCTGAGCAACTCCTCTTCTGTTCCCATATTATATATATATATATATATATATATATATATATATATATATATATAATAAACACAAAAATTAAGTGTGCCCCGGCACTTAAACAAATAAGAAATACAACTAAGACAACAAAAATTCCAACCACCTCAACTCCTTAAAATGTAGTCATACTACAGTAGAAGGAGAAGAACTCAGAAAATAAATGTGCCCATAAGAGAGCACAAAACCCAGTTGCACAATAAAAAAACAAACCATATTTAGGGGTTATGAAAAAAAAAAAAAAAAATATATATATATATATATATATATATATATATACATATATATATATATTTAATTACATATTTACTGTATATATTTATTTAAATTCTACAATCCGGTAACAGGTCCTCCAATCACTTCCTTGCGCCGACTCCATCTAGTTTCAAACTCCGAGCATCACGTGCCACACCATCTAACCACCTCAGCTCAGGTCTGCATCTTCTTCTTTTTCCATGAATCGTGACAGTCAGGAGTACTTTTGGCATTTATCCATCTGGCATCCAGGCAGTATTACTTTCATATCTTAATCGTCTCAACTTCATTTTTCTTACTAATTCAGCATCTTTGTAAACACTGTACATTTCGCTTCCACTCATCACCAACCATTAAACCCCCAAAAATACGACGGAGAACCTTTCTTTCAAAAATCAGTAGTTTCTTTTCAGCAGCTCTCGAAATTGTCCATCATTCAAAACCATATAGAAGTACTAGAAAGTACCCGCCTGCTTAGCTTTTTCCTCAATCTATAATAGCATCGGTTAGATGCAATTATTCTCCTTACATCTGTATCAGGGTTATTGTCCTGAGTGACCAGAGATCCCAGGAAGGTAAACTCTGAAACCTTTTCACATTTATACGCTCCAATATTAACTGTTTCCTAAACATCCACTATCAGCAGGTCTACCAGAAGGATCCCGTCTTTCCCCAACGCTCTTTAACCTATACTTATCCGACCTACCCACACTCCCATCAGTTGAAAGATCTTTATATGCAGATGACACCGACATTTACACTAGTTCTTACAGAATAGACACAATAGAAAATATATTAAAATCCTTAAACTCTAGATTAAGCAAATATTACAAAAAATGGAAAATAAAAATAAACGAACACAAAACTTCAGCAATATTTACAAAAAGAAGGCCTACCATACCGGAACTTATTATCCTAAACAATACTCGAATACCCTCGGCACAAAATGTCTCCCACCTAGGTCTGGAATTAGGTAAAAGATTAACATTTACTCCCCATATAAATAACAAATGTTGTAAAGCCAAAAAACTTATAATATGGCCCATATTTCCGTAGAAAATCTCCGCTTTCTAGTAAAAACAAAATTATATTATATAAATCAGTCATAAGACCTTTACTGACATATGGCTCCCCTGTATGGAGCTACACCTGTGACTCCAACTATAAAAAAATAGAAAGAATACAGAACTTATGTATGAGAATCATAAATGACTACCCCAGATACACAAAAATAACCGACATGATACTTGATTTAGACCTACAAACAATTAAACAGTTTATTCACTCTCAGACTTGGAACTTTTTCAACTTAACAAAAAAACTTAGGAAATCCCCTAATGCAATCAATAGGCAATTATAATAAACAAACCTTAAGAAGAACTAGACATATACTATTAGAATAAATATAAATAATTTAATACATTATAATACGTTATCAATCATAAGCGAATGTATTCCTTAAATGCTAGAAAAAAAAAATTGCACTAAGATTGTTTTGTACTAAAATTATTTGTTTTTACTACAAAATATTATACTTATTTTATTTATTTATTTTTTTCTATTTTGTGTAGGTTTTTTCTTCTTTTTCCTACTGCTATAAATATATTACAGCTTTTATTTACTATGTTATTCAACTTGCAGTGTAAATTGTTATACTTCAACATGTATTAATAAATTGTTACAAAATTGTAAATTAGCAAATTAAAGGTATAAAACTTAAAAAAATAAATATAAATAAATAAGTATGCACTTAAAAAGTAACTGTTTCTCATTGCTTAGGAATTTCGTCGGTTACCATTTACAAGGACTCATTGACTTCTAACCCGCTAGTACCCGTCAGTGGCATCAAAGCATATAAACGGTACACATAAATATACTATCCGAATTCCTTTGTGAAATTACTAAAAATTAGTTTTTTACTAAGTACACTAATTATTTAGAATAATTAATTACAAATACAATATAGTAATTAGCAGTTATAAAACTAAAATAAAAACAATTTTTTTTGGTATATAAAATGATTTTTTTTTATTTATCTATTTAAATTCTTTCAGGATTAGTATTAATGGCTTAACATGAATAATATACAATACTTGAGTTGTATAAATAATTGTAATTTGTTATTGTTGGGTTGTTGAGCTGGTAACTTGATGTGTTTCCTTTATGTAACCGATAACGGAATGATAGCAGAGAGAGTATCATATTTCCTCGGGAATAGACTGGCTTTTCCCTTACGTGACTCGGAGCTGGTTTCAATATTCCTGTCTCAAGTGGATTCTCCCAGGACTCAGTTTTACGATCCTGCTATGTTCTCTTTTATGTCCTTATATTGCGGATATATTCCCTTAAAAATCCCTTCGGTTTAGTGTTTAGTTCATAAATAAATCCCATGAATTATTCATCTTTTTCCTTGATACTATAACTATATAAAAATATAGTTTACATATTTTTATTACTACATAGTATATAAAAATAAATATTTGTCTATAACAGTAAGTAGAAACACCATCAAAAGAACAATAAATAAAATAAATTAACATATAAAATTGACGTAAGTCTATAGGATCCCAATTAAAGTAATGTTCAATGAACGTTCTTCCCCGTGCATACATCGCAAAAATTTCGAGAATACGGGGATTTAAAATCAGTGAAGAGAATGGATTTATCTGGCTTTTATACGAGCCTTGGTAGCTCAGTGGTTAGAGCACAGCGCTAGAGATCTGCGCGACCGGAGTTCGAATCCCGGCTAAGACAAATCTTTTCTCTTCAAAATAAAAATATTTAAAAATAGTTACACAGTATTGTTTCCGTTTTCTTTAAAGTACTAAAATCGTATGTTGGTTATTTTTGTAAAAACTTATTATTATATTTGTATTCTGTTTTTAGAATAATTTTTTACTTTATATATACATTTTTTATACCTTAGTTGTATATATAATAGTTGTATGTACATGTATATGTACATGTACGATTGCTCCATTCTTTATTCTTCTAAGCGTTCTTGGCGTTTTCAATATAATGCAATCTTCTTGGACCCATATTTATTTCACTTCCGGTTTATCATGATTATTCAATATGAAAGTCTCCGTGGCGGTGCGGTCAACCCATTTATTTGGACTTAAAAATTTGATTACACGATAGAAACGTTTTATGTTAGAGAGATTTTATTAGATTAATTTATCGATTATTAATTTGTTCCAATAAACTTAAATATATGATACTTTTTAAGTTACTATCCGCTAATAGACTCTAAGTACTTAAACTTCTCCAAATGTTCAAACCTATTTCTACCAGCAATATCCCAAAAATCTCCCTCTTTTCTGCTACTAACAATATGTATATATATAACAGTATAATATGTAATTACATACCAGTATAATTTTAATATAATTTCTAAAATAATCTTTTCCTACATTCATCAACGTTTCTGTATTAAGTTTGATAATAACCTTCTTTTCTCTCAAAGGTGTTATATCTATCGCAAACCGAAATACGGATGTTTTAATATTCATATTCAAATTCCTCCGACGTAAACCAACGACTTCCTCTCTTCCTGTATCGTTTAATAATATCCCACTGATTAATGTAGAACAAGTCCGGTATATAGGACTACACCTTGACAAACGCTTAACTTGGAATCCTCATACTAGACTGAAACGACAAGAAACAGCTCGTCGTTTCAAGAACCTTCAACACTTACTAGACAAACGCTCCAAGCTCCCGATTAACTAGAAAAGACTCATATGCATGACAATCATTAGACCCATCTGGACATAAGGAATAGAGCTTTGGGGCTCCACTAAGCCATCAAATTCCTCTCGTATTCAATCCTTACAATCCAAAATCCTTCGTAAAATCCTCAATGCTCCTTACTTTGTTACTAACAAAGTAATCCATAATGACCTTAATGTCCACTTTGTTGCTGATTTGGCCCGAATCCTATATGAAGATTGATATAGGAGAAACTTCATTTCCACTCTAACCATTAGTTTCAAACCTCGCAATCTCTTTAATTCCAGATAATCCTCCGAAGCGTCTGAAAAGAAGATGGCCTCATGATTTTCTTAGTTGAACTTTTTATTTGAGCACTACCACCGGGTAGTTTCTTTACTTGCCTTTATGTCAGGACGTGATTTATCTTTCATTATATTTACTGGATGTATTCTGTATACTGTTGTAAATTTCAATAAATATATTTAAAATTAAAAAAATATTCAAATTCAAACCTTTTTATTATCAATTTGAAATATAAAAATATCAAGTTCTTGGCTTACACTTTGATAAAAGCGGTATAAGGAAGCTATCACATATTACCTCTCATCCAATCCATTTATATGCACCCTCAGCGATCGCTCTAGAGCTAAACTCCTTTAGCTCGCTAAAGAGCGACAGAGCAGTTCATGGACAAAGGAGGGCTCTGGAGCGAAGAAAGGATTGAAAATCGCTGGATTCTTGATGGGCCAATAACAAGGCCTAAGAGAGTCAATCTCTTGCTCGAGTGCCTGTCAACCTCCTCTTAGATGACATCTTGAAGATAGTTGTTCCTGCTTTTGCTGCTTTACGAACATAAATTATTCAATCAGAAGTTTTATTGAACTTTTTTTTTATTATAATATAATAGTCACACGTTAATTATGTTATGTTATAAATATTTGACTAGTAACATCTGACAATATATTAAACCTTTTTCCGCCTTGATTACGATGACATAGATTAAAATATTTTCGATGACATTAAATAAAATAAATTACGATGCAATTTATAAACTCCATCCATCCTTGAAAATATATTATAGAAAGTCGCCATATGTAAAGACTTAGGAAATGATAATGAATTGTTATTAGTTGACCGTATAAATTATAGACTGGTTATAATCATTATTATTATTATGTATAATATTATAATGCAATTGGGAAAAACCCCAATGCAAAGCCTTACGTTTCAAAATTCCTCCAGTAATATACCCACTTACCGGTCTACGTTTCGCCTATTCAGGCATTATCAAGACACAAAAACAAAAAAAGGTTATGTGGATCACATCTCGAAGAATAGGTGCAATATATCCCAAAGATCAACAGCCCAAACATGAGACAGCACCCCACCACCAAGACGCTCAACATACAACTTTTATTGTATTGTACTGGAGTTGTATGTTGAGCGTCTTGGTGGTGGGGTGCTGTCTCATGCTTGGAGCCTGTTTGGGCTGTTGATCGTTGGGATGTATTGCACCTTTTTCTTCGAGGTGTGATTCACAGCTTTTTTTGTTTTTGTGTCTTCATAATACCTAAATAGGCGAAACGTCGACCGGTAAGTGGGTGTGTTACTGGAGGAATTTTGAAACATAAGGCTTTGCATTGTGTTTTTTCCCAATTGCATTATAATAAATAATAGTGTTTCTTTTTGAGTTTTTGGCTCTATTTTATAGTTCACATACACAAGATTCAAATAACACAATCCAAAATTCTCAGAAAAATTCTTAATGCACCGTGGTATGTTTCGAATCAAACAATACACAATGACATGAACATTCCTACTATAAAATCATATATTCATAACAAATACATAACATTCCACTTATCGACACAATATCACCCAAACCCACTCGTTCTTCCGCTTTCCTACTCCCTGTTACCTGGACTTAATAAAAAAAGATTAAAAAGACATTGGCCAAGAGACCTACTGAAAAATTGATATTTCATTCCAAAACTCGATGTTCCTGTACAATAGCAAAGAGAAAAACATCTGGATCAAATTTGCTGGATGCGCAATTGCGCAGGTGCAAATGAAAATTAAATAATAATAATAATAATTTTATTGATTATTATATATAATTTATTTTAATTTTATTTTTCTATTAATTGTTCTACAAGTCGCCTCCTTGCACGACCGTTGTCCATGACACAGCCTCTACCATGTAAAGTACCCGGACCCGTTCACGGGTTGTAGTGGTACAGGTTTTTTTCTATTTTTTTAAATATTTTATTCTGAAGAGAAAAGATTTGTCCAGGGCCGGGATTATTATAAAGAAGCGGAGTCGATACTCCGAAGGTAACGGATTCAAATCCGGCTGTTGCAGATATATTATTTGACGTGTTGTCAGCCGTGGTTGGATCCTCTGGGATCTGAGATTCTCTTGGCAATCATCTAGCTACAATAGAGTGTGTACCATTAATTGGGGAAACCTGGCGTTTGAGTATGATTTCAGATAAATCGCCACCCTGCACAACCGTTGTCATAGAAACAGTAAAGTCTCAACCATGTACTGGATCCGAGATACTTCATGGGATGTTGTGGCACAGCGTTACATTATTATTATTATTAGCATTAGTATTTGCCATCTTACGAATCCAAATTTGCTTTGACAAACCAATTCTAAGGCAGCAGACGACGGTATTGTTACGGTTTAACCTCGAAAACCTCGAGTCTGCTTCAACCCCGGTTCGATTTGGATTTGGGCATATTGAAATTTATTTCGCGGTGAACCAACAATATCAATCCGGGTTCAGGGAGATTGGGAAATATCCCAGAACTTCCCACTGTGGTTAGAATAGGTTTGTTAACCTGCAGGAATAACCAGTGTCCCCTGACTTATCATGAGCAGAACAGTGTATTAAAATGGTTAATTATTCATTATGTAACTATGGGCTGTCCGGAAAATAATGCAGGATTTTATGTTTTCTTCAAAATACCCCTCTTCTATATAGTTCTGCCAAATTTGAAGATTTTCACTTTCCCAACAGCCCTGAGATGGTCATCGACGATTGACTTGCTGACTTGCTAGTTATCAAACTGTTTTTCTTGTATTTTCTTCTATCAAAGTCGGAGAATAGAATAGAATAAAATAGAAAATAAACTTTATTCTGGGCATAATATATAAGATACATAAGCATAATATATATCTGACCAGAAGAATAGATAATAATACAAATCATGAAAAGTGACAAAAACATAAGAAAAATAAAAATAGAAATGAAATAACTAAAAAATACGAAACGAAGGTATTTTCACCAATTCTCGAGAATAAATATATTAATATTGAAAAGTAAAAAAGAGACCTTACATAAATGTTATGACCGTGGAAAAATTCCAACGAAAAGCCTTAAGTCTCTAAACTAAAACAGAAATAGAAATTATCTGTCCAATATTTCGCCCATTCAGGCATCCTCAGGGTAGAAAGAGAATAACACCAAAACAAAACATGAATAATGCACCCAAGAAACACTCCACCACCTCGAAGGCTCAAATGCAACTAATGAATCATAAGGAAGGTTACTCGATGCCAGCTGGTTAAGGTTAAATAAAAACAGCTGATAGATACTTCAGAAATTCAAGATTCAATATACACTCACCAAACTTCAAAAAGCACCACAGGAAAAATAAATAATAGCGAAAAACACAAAACTTAAGACGAAAGACCACATGAAAAATTGAATGTAAAAATGCAAGAAAAAAAAATATCATTATCAAGAAACCAGCGGACCTACGGCTATTCCACAAAACATATTAATATTGAAAAGTAAAAAAGAGACCGTACATAAATGTTATGACCGTGGAAAAATTCCAACGAAAAGCCTTAAGTCTCCAAACTAAAACAGAAATAGAAATTATCTTATTGGACAGCTAATTTCTATTTCTGGTTTAGTTTGGAGACTTGAGGCTTTTCGTTGGAATTTTTCCACGGTCTTAATAAGTATATTAATAAAAACCGTTAATAAATAAAATAAATTAATGGGGTAGCATGCAATTTACATAGTGTATATCTTCTTTGGGAAAAATAAACAAAAAAGGTGTAAGCAACGATGTCGATTATTCAATACAGATTCATTTAAGCAAATGATTGACCTGTTTAGAGAGTATCTTTTTGAGATCTCAGGAGATGTTAGAAAAGCAAGGATTTAAATGAAGTCAGTGAAGAAGAATGGCGAATGAAAGGAAGGATTGAGTTGCACACAGTGGTGGAGCGGGCGAGGAAGGAACGCTCGAATGCTTTGGGTCTGTGGGAAAGAATGTAAAGATCGGAAAGGCGAGATCTTGTTTTGTGGTGCAGGACTGAGGATTTGAATTGTAGGAGAGTATAGATATATGAAGGGTGTTGCGAGTTAATGGATTGATATAGAAATGCACTAAGGAAATATTGTCTACGGATGGGAGGGAAGTGCCACTTGAGCTCATCTTGGTGGTGTGACAAGCGGGATCGCCTCGGAGTACCTAGGACAAATCTTAGAGATCAGTTCATTAACACCGTAATCAAGGGCTGATCTTCTTCCAGAGTTTCTTTGTCTTCTAGGCTTAAGTCTCCCTCTCGAGGTCCCTAGAGCCACCATTGAACAGGGCACTAACTTATACTGCTTTCGCCCCAGACTTGATATATCTGGTCGTTTCGACCGTGTTGGAACACAAAAAACAAAATTTTTATTCTTAGCAAAGACTGGATTATTTCCAAGTAGCAAAATGCTACAGAGTTAAAAAGATATTTTTGTTTGGAAGAGGATTAAGTAAGTAATTTATAAAAGTCCAATAAACATAAACATTTTACAATAAAATAGAGCCGAAAACTCAAAAAGAAACACTATGATTTATTATAATGCAATTGGGAAAAACCACAATGCAAAGCTTTACGTTTCAAATCCAGTAATACACCCAATTACCAGTCGACGTTTCGCCTATTCAGGCATTATCAAGACACAAAAACAAAAAAGGGTTATGTGAATCACATCTCGAAGAAAAAGGTGCAATACATCCTTCGAGATGTGATTCACATAACCCTTTTTTGTTTTTGTGTCTTGATAATGACTGAATAGGCGAAACGTCGACTGGTAAGTGGGTGTATTACTGGATTTGAAACATAAGGCTTTGCATTGTGGTTTTTCCCAATTGCATTATAATAAACATTTTACTGTTGAGTGAGGTATTTAGAAGGAAATTTAGCATAATTTTCCGGACCGCACAATAAATGTTAAAAAAAAATTATTTCGTCCATTATTAGTTGTGTAACGTCTTGAATTAAGTAGTTCTAAGTCCGACGATACCTCCACCTACAAGAAATTTAAATACCCAGACCTAAACTTAAAACCTTAAGGTTGAACCTGCTTCCAGTCAAGTGAAAATCTAAGTCCCCCTTTATTTAATAAAGATAAATTTAAAAAAAATCCATATAATTAATGTATTTTATGACAAGAATCTTTTTCATTTTAATTCCAAAAATGTATTTGACTTGTAATTGCGGAGTGATGATTGTTGATAAGGTTGAGTGCAGGCATATACGTATGTATGTTTGTGTATATATATATATATATATATATATATATATATATATATATATATATATATATATTATATATACACACGTAAGATTATTGTAGTTTAAACATAGTGACACAGACCCTCTTGGTATACCACCTGCAGCTGACATAAGTTCAAATATACACAATTAGATTGCGCTGACTGCAGAAGAGGTGGTGGGCACACCAGCGCTGAGGACTGAGGTAATCCTATTAGCGCCCTTAAGAGGATTCTGTTCTCGGCCAATTACATGTTGCAGCTGCGAATTCCTGTCTCGCATTTCTTATATTTATTTATCATTACGGGAATATGTTTATCCATACTAAAATATAAAAAAAAAATTTTTTCTATCCTTACTTACAATTGTTTGTGTATTTTTATTCTCGGATATCAATAAACGATCGAAGTTTCACTAAACTTTACTTATGTCGGGAGTGGCCAAAATGAAGTTCTTCAGCCTAACTCATGCTTTCAAACCAAATCACTCAGTGATAATGCTGATTTTAAAAAGTATAATTTTTGAATATAGCCCTCTCTAATTCCTCTTCCCCAATCACCTCGTCGTGATCTTCCTCATTCCAGTTTCACTTATTAACGGTGATCATCATAACCGAACTAACTCATATAATGCTGTCTCCAGATTTTTATCTAGAAAATCCGGATGTTTTCTCAATGATCCTGATCCAACTTCCTTCCGTATTCCTCCCACGATTTCTGTTTCACCCTTCTTACTGCTTTTGTTGTATTGTTTCGGGTCAGAACATATGCTTGCCATTTCTCTGGAGTTTTGTTCCAACAGTACTCTTTCCAAGCTGTTTTCTTTTGCATGACTTGCGTCCTCAACAAAGAGATCAAGCTTAAAAAATGAAACAATTGTATAAAGTGAAACATAAGCATAGCTAATACTTATTACTTTATCTCGTTTATTCATTTGGGAGTGAGGGATCTCAGAATAGAGTGCACTGCTGAGTAGCAATGCTGAAGGCTCGTGGTCAAATCTGATTGTGGTAGATCTGTTGACAGTGAAAGGATCTTTTGGGATTTTGGATACCTTCCATGGGCTGGTAAATTTGGGAAACCCCTGGCGATTACACCTACCATGTACATAGCTCATGACCTAAGATCTCAATGGGACAGGTTTATTTTAGTTTTTTATATATTTGTTTGTATTTTTGTTTATATTTTTTTATATATTGGTATGTTTCGAATCGCAATATACACGACATGAACATTCCCACTATAAAATCATATATTCATAACAAATACATAACATTCCACTCATCGACACAATATCACCCTAACCCACTCGTTCTTCCGCTATCATACTCCCTGTTACCTGGACTTGATAAAAAAAGATTAAAAAGACATTGGCCAAGAGACCTATTCAACAATTGATATATATATATTTTTTTTCCAAAATAACTGGATGATCATAGAGGAAAGCGACTCTTCAATCAACTTTGCTGGATGCGCAATAGCGCAGGTGCAAATGAAAATTAAATAATAATAATAATAATATATTTGTTTGGTCTTAATTTAATTAACATATTTAAATTTATGCATTTTATTTTAACGCTATTGCTTATGATACCTGCGGTTCCTCTCTTAGTTTTTGTTGACACCTGAAAAGGACTGGGTAGGGACATGAGGATATATAGGGAAAGTTAGTAAAGAAATAATTCCAAAACATCCTTATAAAAAAATAAATAAAATTACTCCCAACTACTATCAATAAGAATAATCCTTAAGACATTCATAATATAATAATTACAAATTTAAACTAAAATCACCGTAAATAAAATAATAACTAATAAAAAATAATAACCATAAGTTAACATACGATTCACCATCAACACGGTAATGACGAATAAAAATAAGAACGCTCATTTAAAATAAGGTTCATCATTAACATAATTAGGACTAATAAAAACAGTACGATAATTTCAAATAAGATTCACTTTCTCAGCTAACTGCTAAGAAACTAGATACCTATGCTTCCACGGCAAGGTGCATGCACACTAGAATCCGCTAGTCTCTCAACTTGCTTCCCATACTATTCCCGATAACCCTCCGAGGCGTCTGAAAAGAAGATGGCCTCGAGAGTTTCTGCTATAGAACTTTATTAGAGTGCTACCGATGGGTAATTTCTCCACAAGTTTTTTTTTCTTGTCATGTTGTTCGTATTAGCAGTTTTACATGTTGTAATATTATTATAGTTGATGCGTGGAGATGCAAAAAGGTATAAATCCATATTTTATAATTTTGAATTTTTTAAATGTTTTTCACAAATTTAGCGTCCTCTATGCGGTGGTACGTGGTTCGCCATTCAAAACATGTCAAAGCCAATCTAATTTTTCATTAGATGACCTTCCACAACTGAGCTATCACCTGGCTACACATCAAATCAAGTCAGACTACAGAAAAATAGAGACTCCTACCTTGACAGCTCATCTTCCTTCCGGTCGGATCACGACCCTGCTCGCCGGCAGAACCAGTTCTCATCTCCGACTTACGGGGGAAAACGAACGGGTATAAGCAGGCTCATTCGAGAAAGCATAAACATTTTAAGGCCGTTCCCGGTATGTGCTGCTCCTTGCGGATAAGGTTGGCAAGACATTCTTGAAATAAAATGTAATTTATTCAATTTTTCGATCAATTTCGGGATGGAAGTGAAAAACCCCTGAATAATATCCGGCTTCATTGCCAGAACTGGGCCTGCGAAATGTTTAATAAGCACTTTTCGACCGCGGATCAGAGCCTTAACAATTAACATTTAATTTATCTATTTCAGTTAACTTAATTTATCTAATTCAGTTTGTTACACTTACATTATTTTTTCCTCCCCACCCAATTTGTGTCTGAATTTATTTACATATTTTTTAATTTTATTTTATTATATTTTAAATTAAGTTTGTTCCTTGTTTGGTTCACAAATAGGCCAGTCCTATACAGCTGTTGAGGACAAATCTTGCTCACTGACTCGCGTGATTTAGACGGCCATAACTAATGAAAAAATGCTCGTGAAATTACGATCTCGTGACCCGCTCGCTCGTGCTACAATCTCACGTAATCCGTTTGCCTAACCACCGGCCACTTTAGCCTCAGCTTTGTGTGTTTCTTATTCATGCTCATTCAACACCCTTCCCTTTTCACACACACTACCATTCGATCGCCTATCGCTACAGAGGGTGATGACCATCATGTTTTACTTAGTCCTCATTAATTAAGATAAAATATTATTTAAAAAACCTGTACTGCTATAGTCCGTTAATTTATATAAAAAACTACTCATTATGAAAATAAAATATTTAATGAATAATAAATAATAATAATACAAGTTTAATTTAGAATACTTAATATTAGAAATCAAAGTAGTAGATGTCCTGTCATTTGCTAAAAATAATTTATTTTAAATGATGTACTTCCTTATAAAAAAAAAAACCTGTACCACTACAACTCGTGAACGGGTCTGGGATTCAGTACATAGTAGAAACTGTTCAGCAACGGTTCAGCAAGGAGAATAATCCTAAAGGCATTAATAATATAATAATTACAAATTTAAACGAAAATTCACCGTAAACAAAATAATAACAAATAAAAAATAACAACCATAAGTTAACATACGAATCACCATCAACACGATATTGACGAATAAAATTAATAACGCTAATTTAAAATAAGGTTTATTATTAACATTATTAGGACTAATAAAAACAGTAACGATAATTTCAAATAAGATCCAATTTCTCAGCTAATTCTTGATCGAATTCCCCCTTACATTGGGTACCCTATTTTTATAACATTTCATAGAGGCTGGATGAGCCCCAGGAGGGTCCTAGATCCTATATGTGACCCATCTTCGGCTGAAAACAGACTACAGTGGTTATCCAAAAGAGAGGGAAAAATCTGGTTGAGTGTGAACCTAGTACAAATCACCTTCTTCTAAAACCATTGACCAAGAAACACTAGAGATTCTATCAAAAATGACAATTTAAAATCCTTTTTATTCTCTCATTTTCTTTTGCAAGTTTCGTTCACAAAAATAGACAGGTGAATCTGGTGCATGATTTTAGTTCTTATGTTATTAGTCAGTATTTTTATTGATGGTGAATCTTACTATAATTTTTGTTATGGCGTCTATTATGTCTATTATTATATTATTTTATTAGTCACTACCTTTATTAATACTATTTGGGTGTAAATATATTAATATAGTAATTGTTTTGAAGATTTCTCTTGTGTTTTTCTATCTCAAGCTTTCCCCTAGGAACCCTTGACTGTCCCACATTTTGTACCTGAACTTTTTCTACAGGGTCTGAGGGCAGTCGGAAGGTAACAATCCTATATATTTCATTAAAAAATAATTCTGAAAGATATCCAATAATTATTTGTTGTCCTTATAAATAAGGGGGAAGAAAATGGCCATAGTGGAGGTCAGAAAAACTCCTAAAAAATTAAGAAACTATATATTAAAAACCAACGTATCGGCCCACATTGCGTTTCTTGAGAAGGCTTAATAGCCAAAATCATTTGAGATATTTCCATTACATTAATTATGTCATTTATATTTAGAGTGTCTCCCATTTTTGTGATTAGTAAGCCGTGGTGAAGGCCTGAAATGTGGATCGAAATATTTCAAATAAACAGTTTCATAATATTCGTAAAATTATTTTCATTTTCACCCAGACCATATTTTCCCCCTTAGAACTCTAAAATAAATTTTTCCGCTAATCGAATTTGTAGGGTGAATAAAACAAAGAAAACAATCTAGCACTATCATTAATTTTTAATTTAGATCTGCAACAGATCATTTTATTATTATTATTTTTTATTTAACACAAAGAAAGACTAATCTCTCAGACAGCTTAAAATTTTATTAGAATTTTAAATTATGTTTAAGCAAGTAAGAGAGAAGTGTTGAGAAGGAACGGACCGAAAGAATCCACTGTTTGTCTTCGAGGTTTATCGCTTCACTTACCACATCCCAGTTTACTCTCCCTTATTCAAGGCTTATCTAATTAAAGTATTTTACAGTTTCAAGAAAATTTAAAATAATTAATTATTTATAAATTTAATTTGGAATGAAAATTGTGAACGATAAAACTCTATAATCAAGGTTGATATTGATTTTTTTCCAAGGAGTTTCCACCAATAGTGGGTTTTTAAATTATTATAAATATATAAAACAACAAAAAACAAATTTTTTTAAAAGAATAATTTATTGATATTTACAACGGTATTTATATTATATCAAGTAAATCTGCTGTATGAACAAAGGAAATGAAAAAAAAACACTTGTGGAGAAACTACACATTAATAACACTCCAATAAAGTCCTATAGTAGAAGGTCACGAGGCCATCTTCTTTTCAGACGCCTCGGAGGGTTATCAGTAATATTATGGGAAGCAAGTTGAGAGACTAGCGGATTCAAGTGTGTATGGAGCTTATCATGGAAGGATAGGTATCTAGTTTGGACCAAAGCAGCAACATATGGGATATTAAGATCATGATGGATGAGTTTGTGACATAATAAGGAGCATTGAGGATTTTACGAAGGATTTTGGATTGTAAGGATTGGGTACGAGATGAATTGGATGGTTTAGTAGAGCCCCAAAGCTGAACTCCGTATGTCCAAATAGGTCTGATAACTGTCATGTAAATAAGTCTTTTCTAATTAATTGGTAGCTTAGAACGTTTGCCCAGTAAATGTTGAAGTAGCCGAAAACGTCGAGCAGTTTCTTGTCTTTTCAGTCTTGTATGAGGATTCCAAGTGAGACGTTTGTCCAGATGGAGTCCTAGGTAAAAACAAATCTTAAATTTTTTTTTATTTAATCAGTATAATCGCAATATATGTAATAATTGGTATTGTATAATATAATTGGTAGGTTACTAGGTCAGGTTATAATTATTCTTACTGGATTTGTTTTGAAGTTAAAGTCTTTTTCTTTGTATTATTGCTTTTTAATTTTAAAATAATGGATGAATACAGTTTGCTTTTTTCTCCTGTTTTTTTTCTTTATGATGATAATTGGATACTCATTAATCAGGGGGAAACCTAGTGGTTAAACGAAATCTCGTCACAGTAGTTGGTCAGGAAATAGTTACAGTCCCTACTGTGTACTGAAACCAAAACCCTTCATGAATTTTAGTGGTTATAAGTTTTTTGCTTATTCTATAACACACCATAACTCCATTCATCATTAAAATATTAAGAAAATAATATAAAGTAACCATACCCTTTCATTTCGAATACAGACATTTATATTTCATTTTTGAGCTAGGAAGCTCTGTGCCTCGAATACTGAGCTGCTATGCTGCGGGTTGCGGGTTCAAATCAGACGTTGGTCGATAAATTATTTCCAAAATTAATGCCAACGGCCATACCACGTTGAACACACCGGTTCCCGTCAGATCACCGAAGTTAAGCAACGTCGTGGTTAGCACTTGAATGGGTGACTGCCTGGGAAAAACAGGCGGTAACCATCTGGGGAAAAACCGAGTGCTGTTGGCATCTAACTAAACAGTGCACTAAATAATAATACATAGCTGGTTATATGGATGAATGAAAGAATCCTATGCCATAAAAAAAAAAAAAAAAAAAAAAAAATATATATATATATATATATATATATATTATTCAATTATATATACCCAATAATGGGACATGTAGATCTACCGGTCTCATCCAGCCTCTACAAAATAGGCTTGGGGAAAACCTTGGTCCACATCCACAATCGTTGTCATAGAAACGCTACATACAGTCTGACCCTTCATGGGTTACAGAGGTACAGTTTTTTTTATTTATATTTAGCGACTTAATTTAATTTACAAAAATGTATGGTGTACTATTTTTTTTTCTAAAGAAATCACATGCCTAGAGTAAGCATTCGCAATACTAATAGGAAATCGAGTTTGTACATATGGAAAAGTTAGTGGAAGAGGAGGGGAGGCTGAAATAAAAGGCCAGAGTTTATAATCAGATTAGAAATCTAATTCAAAAGTAATTTGGCGTTGGTAGGGGCCCCCATTTTCCAGCTGCAGTCGATTTCATCTGCTGTAGGGCGTGTGTACTAATTTAACTGTCAGTGAACTCAAGTGATGGCGGGGGGCCAATTTTAGTTCCAATATTCTCCAATAGATGGGGTAGTAATTAAAGTTCAATGGGTCAATTACTAGATTAGGGTTAACAAAATCGATTGAAAATGAAAAAAAAAGGGAGCTGATTTGCAATAGCTATACATTGACCCTGTGGGTTTGCAGGTCTTATTTGTGAATATTATCAAAACAATATTAAGAGTACCTTTAAATGGGAAAAAAATCTGGAGATTGAGAGTGACCCGAGCTAATCACAAACCTGCACAATCGTTAGCTTACGCGTATCTACGATGCACTGAACACAGGGGGGGGTTATAAAGATACTTGTATTTTTTCTTTCTTTCTTTCGTTTTGTGTTTACCCAATGCTGAGCACCACGCGGTTCGTGTTGAAGACTGATGTATATTTTACCATGGATGTGGCATGCTCTTCTCCACATCCATCAACCATATCTTCTTGTGCCTCACTTCCTCCTTTCTTTCAGGTTATTAACAAAGACAGTTTTTGGCCATAGTTCCTCCGGCATTCTCTTTAAGCTGCCATATGCCCTACGTTGATCTCTATATGGACAGAATAGTTTTTATGCTGTACCAGTTGCCTGTTCGTATTGTCAGGGACTTGTTGGATTCTGTAAATGAAACAAGAACATCTCCAGAAGTCCATTTCGTTGGCCAACAACTTTCTTTCCTCTTTTTTCGGTAATGTCCATGTTTCTGATCCGTACAAGGTAACATTTTCTAAGAATGAGTGAAAAAGCAATCTTTTTTGACATTTTCTGTTATAATTTTGTTGGATTTTCCATCATCAGTAAGACATCTGTCAAGATTTTTAAATTCATAGGTTTTAATTTTTCCTAATTATTTTAAGGTAAAGGCTCTAATAATTTCATCTGCTGTCATATACACTGATTTTATCTTCCTGATTTTTAAACCCTAAGCAACATATTTCTCCTGAAGTTACCTTAACCCATTGGATACAGCGATTTTTTTCGAACATGCTTCCATGAGCGAAATTTGTTTTTCTTTATATTGTTCATTTTTAATGAAAAAAATCATTTTTACTATGGAAATCCCCCAATTCTTAAGTGAATTCACATAAATAAGACCATTGCACACCGGGATTGTAGGATTTAGGATTGTAATCATTGGATACGAGGGGAATTTGATGGCTTAGTGGAGTCCCAAAGCTCTATTCCGTTAGTTAAGATGGGTCTAATATTGTATATGTATATGAATATTTTATAATTAGTTGGGAGATTAGAGAGTTTGCTTAGTAAACGTTGAAGTAGCCGAAAACGTCGATCAGTTTCTTGTCTTTTCAGTCTTTTCAGAGGGTTCCAAGTAAGAAGCTTCCAGATGGAGTCCTAGGTAAAAACAAATCTTAATTTTTTTTTATTTAATCAGTATAATCACAATATATATATATATATATATATATATATATATATATATATATATATATATATATATATATATATATATATATATTATATATATAAAATATAATATTTAGATCTTGAGTTTCAGTCTTTTATTTCTTTATTAATTTCTCAGGCGACGATTCGAGACTAGGTTAGTCTCATATTCATGCCCTGACAGTGAACAAATGAGCTTTTTAGTAGCTTTTTATTTTTTTATAATTATTCACTGTCAGGGCATGAATATGAGACTAACCAAGTCTCGAAACGTCGCCTGAGAAATTAATAAAGAAATAAAAGGCTGAAACTCAAGATCTGAATATTATATTATTTCCATAACAGTCAAGAAAAGTAAAAAAACAATATATATATTAATAATTGGTATTGTATAATATAATTGGTAGGTTACTAGGTCAGGTTATAATTATTCTTACTGGATTTGTTTTGAAGTTAAAGTCTTTTTCTTTGTAGTATTGATTTTTAATTTTAAAATAATGGATGAATACAGTTTGTTTATTTCTCCTGTTTTTTTTCTTTAAGATAATAATAGGATACTCATTAATCTGGGGAAAACCTAGTGGTTAAACGAAGACGGCGAGCTGTTTCTTGTCGTTTTAGTCTAGTATGAGGATTCCAATTTAAGCGTTTGTCAATGTGTAGTCATAAGTACCGGACCTGTTCTACAAGAATCAGTGAGATGTCATTAAACGATATAGAGGGCAGGAGGTTGTTGGTTTACGACTGAAGTAAAAAGTTAGATTTTTTGATGCACAGTAAAACCAATGCCAAATTTCGTTTTCCTGCAAATTACAGAATTCATTAGTGCATGAAAAATCTTATTTCGACTAGTTTACTCAGAATAACTGAGTGATGAAGAAAAGGGCATCTTTTATGATAAGACGTGGACGCTTAAAGTAGCCGACCAGCAAGCTCTTAGAGTATTCTCGGTATTTTCGGTCCAATAAATGAACAGGGCACATGGCGTATTAGGAGTAACCAAGAATTGGATGACCTGATAAAGCATGAAGATATTTAAAGGTTTATTAAATCCAGAAGAATTAGTTAGCTGGGTCATATTGAGCGAATGCCGGATGAAAGAATGCCCAAAAAAGTTCTGCGTGAAGCATTTCCAGGAAAAAGAAAGAGGGGACGACCACGTAAATGCTGGATTAAGAACGTGGAGGAGGACCTGCGTAAAATTGGAGTGTCCAACTGGACGAGACGGGCCATGGACAGAGAGGAATGGCGAATCATTGTTGGAGAGGCCAAAGTTCATCTTGGACTGTAGAGCCGGAGAAGAAGAAGAACTCAGAATAACTGATAATTGCACATTACTGTTATAGCACACACGGTGTGTCGGCCGTCCTACAGCCTCGGAAATCATGGTGTGTAATCTGTCTCGAATGGGTTAACTTGTAGCTCACATCTTGATAATCACTTGCAACTATCACCTGGTCATCAGTACTGTTGGCGGTTATTAAGGAATTTATTATTTACTGGTACACCCATTGCCATACATTTCCAATTTCTCTTCTGTATATAAGATTAATAAAAATGGTGGCTGGAAATATCTGTTATGGCGTGATTAGACTGAATAAAATTTAATAGGAAGCAAAGGGAAGTACCACGGGAATTTGAATGAAATCTCAGATATTAACAAAGCGTTTGATTTATTAATTTGAATAACATGCGAGATATCTTTTCTTAAATACTACTAAATATACATGTAAGAGAAGATACAAATTAATAATAGCTTCTACAAGAATAACTTAAGACTAAACATGCAACTTAGCGATCTAATGAACAAAGTAATTTAATACAAACAAAAGAAGAAAAAATGATTAACATGAATGGGAGCGACAATTAACAATAACAGAAATGCTCCATGCTAGCATAATGGCCAAAGATATAATAACAACAAATGGACTTGAACGTTATAATGAAGATTTCAATAAGGCGCGAAGATGTGCGAATTATTATTATCTTCGCCAGTGATCACGGCATGAAGGAGCAATGAGTATGATATCATTAATTAACTTGAACTGTCCGGTTGGTGCCAGGTAATACGTTGATCATCAGGAGAAGAATTAGTTGACAATTTGAGGCCTAATGATAATGAAATGGGACTTACAATTTGTGTGATGTATACCCAATTATCATCATCTCAGCATAGCTTCTGGCGAGTAACAAACTTTAAGACCTCTGGACGTCTCATAGGAATAACGGCTTGAGAGCAGATTGATAAGCGGCAGTGTGCGATGGTCGTAGCTGCGAAGGTCTGGTATAACAGTCCCGCTCGGCGATCTAACACCAAGTGCCGGGCGCTCTGAGCGTCAATCCCCCTCTCCTTGATTTTGATGGTACAGTAAATTTCCGAGAGGCAAGGATCGGTTTGTTATCTGGCGGGTAGTATAGGTCCGCGGCTAAACAATATCATTCTTAGAGATCTTTAGTGATAAAACGTTAGTCCATTCCTCAGTCTTACCTCAGCACCATTACGTAAGATTTCGATGGCTCCAATCAAATATTTACTTCTGTTATATGTTCTTTTGTGATTCCCATTGTTCGAATAATTGGACCGTAAACAAAGATCTATGAAAATCATATCTAGCTAATGCAAGTATAATTTTTTGAAGTTGCTGCGTGAGGGTAAATATATGATCAATGCATAACCAGTTCTTGAAAACCAGCCTTTCTTCGAATATTATTTCAGAACATTTTCCTTGTAATCTAGCGTTACATATTGTTCCGATACTGTATTGTTTGTTTGCTCATTTAACGTCACTTTTTTGCTGCTGTGGCTAATTGGACGATGCTACATTGGGAGTTCTAAATTTTTTCTATCCAGGTTTAATTAAGGTAGGGATTTTTAACGAGTACCTGTCATCGTACAGACTCGGTACTCCCGTTTAACGTCTCTTCCGAAGGACGGCTTAACTAAGGATTTTTTACTCCCTTTAAAAAATCCTAGGGCCACCTGCCGGTCCGATACTATATGGGTTTAGTAATGAGTTCAATTCAGGTAAATATTATGCTGTCTCATTTACAGTTTCCCTTGTCGAACCTGAGTACATACTTTAAAGATCGATAAATTATTAAGATGACTTTATTCCATTATTATAAATTATGTCTTTTATAAAAAATATCCTATACAATATTTATAGCATTTATAATTGGCTAGATGTAAATATAAAACAATATTTACAAGGGCCTATAAACTTATTTTGTTTGAATTTCAATATTATATTAAAAAAACTTCAGCAAGAGCAATATTTTTTTTAACCAAGCTAATTATAAAAATAATTGCTACTTCAGATTTCTCTCAGATCCCACGGGAGTGACTAACTTCCATTTCCAAGCTTGTAATTTTTTTTTAAATGCTATAAATAAAATTATCCTCACCGGATTTTCCCCTTTATTCCCTAATTTCAGATCTAGCATTATGATTCTCTGATTAAACCCGATAATTTTAAATTACAGGCAAATATTATCATATTACGTAATCATATCATTACATCATAATCGTAATCATATCTTATAATTTTTACATTTAATCTCCATTCTCTAACTGAATTTTTATACCTATTTTCTATACTTTTTTTATATTCACATCAAATTTTATTGTATACAGTTATATAATTAACTTCCCATACTAATATTTTCAATTTTATATTTATAATTTACTTTTCTACTTTTCATTCACGATATTTCTTTTCGTTTGCATAATTCTTCCATTGTTTATTATTTGGCATCATATTTTGTTACAATTTTTTTCAGTTTACTTCTGTTAACTCTCTAGGAGTCTATTATCATACATGTTATATTTTATCTGTATTAAACTAGGTTTTACATACTTGTATATCTCTCTCTTATATCTCACCTTGTTATGTCTATATTCTTTCATTTTGTAATTTTCTGTTAACCTTTTTTTTTCTCTTTGTATTTTGTTTGCATTATCACCTTTCTGTACATTTATTCTTTGATAATTTTTATTCATATTATTCCATCACAATTTCGTTCAACTTTTATATTACTCTACGTTATTATATTATCATTATATTATTGGTATTGCAACGTAATTTTATTGTTATTTTGTTTTGTCTGTTTTCTCTCATAGCCCTGAAGATGACCTACCAAATAGGTCGAAACGCCGGCACACAATAAATAAGTATTCACTTATTTGGTGTTTCATTTGACTGCATCCCCAACTATCTCTATCCTTACATTAGAAGTTCCAGTCAACTAATTTCTTCTCTATCATTATCATATTACATTTTTAGTGTCCTTTCCATCGCAGATAATTGAGGTTAAAGGAAAAATCAAATTAGATCCATGTATTATGGCTGTTCAAGGTCAGTAGGCGTTCAAGGACACATTATTCCCCGAACCAGCTGGAATGAACCTGCGGTCATTGTCAACGAATAAGAAGGGTAGGGTCTTCCGCTTACGCCCTGTAAGCTGCCTTTGTGAGCTGCCTCATGTGGACTTACGGGTCTCATACAGTCGAGGGGTAGTGATTTCTAGAGGAATGCTGAGACCAATATCAGAGCTCACCGTTTTGTTTCATCGATCTCTTGAACAGGACAAGTCGATAAGCTGCCCTGCTAATTTAATCGAGTTGAAACAAAACGGAGGCTATAAAAGCGTTGTATAAGGGACAAACGTACATACTAGTATTAAATTGACCACACAGAGTCAAGTCGATTAGTTTAAATTATTTATTTCTCATTTATAAATACATTTTACATTATTTTAACAGTTTCATTAATATTTTCACTGCAATGAAAAACTTTGGCCGCGAATATATTCTTGCTGACATATTTTGTTTGCCGTAGCACCGACTGACTGGAGGGTCTCATCCAAACAAACTTGGCTGTAGACCGTAGTTTTCATGGATAAAATGTGTCCTTCGCACCTACAAATAATCGGGCACATGGAGAGCGATAAATCGCTGTAGATACAAAGATGGATGGTTTGTTTGTTTTACCTATCGTCACTTTGTGTTGCTATGACTACTAGGTCGATACCTCAGCGGGAGTCCAGGTAATTTGTATAATTGGGAAAGGGATCTTCAAGGATTACGTGACAGCAACGGGCTAGGAACCACTATTTTATCTTACCACAGAAGGCGGCATAACTGAGGATGTTTGACTCCCTTTAAAGAGTCCTTAGATAATCTGCCGGATTGCAAGGATTATGGATTACTGTTCTATCGTAGCATAGGTAGAAGCAGATCGTCTCTGGTCCGAACTTTTATTTAAAATAATATAAAACCATCTTTAGTTAAGCGTTGCGAGTGATATTAAATTACAAAAAAAAAAAAGAAAATGTTTGGTACTAGTATGTTTAAGGGCCTGCTGACATCAGCGCGCTCAGGTGTCACTTACCTCAACTATTTGGACCTTGTCAGGTTATGCAGGAATTTTAAATAGGCATTGCCTTTCATTATGATACAACAGATTTATAGGAAATGAAATAAATGAGAAACATGTAGACAAAATTAAACTAGAAATAATAAAACATTTATTACAAGGAATATTCATTAAATAACAATTTGTAACTAAAATATCATATTTTAGTTACAAATTGTTATTTAATCTTTAAAATAGAAATATTTAAAATACGATGTTATGATAAACAATGAAAAATTTATTCCAAACAATGCTCATTAAAAAGAACAATATCTTCAAAAATTGCATCAAAAGTGTCTCTTCCCTCTAACTTCGTTATATAAAATGGACAATAGTCTCCAAAAGTAATGTACTATTCCTCAACCACGTATTTAATCGAATACCCAGGGTCTTGTTGCACCTTTTTTTCTGGCGTCTCCATCTAATTTTATTCCCCACTTTCAGTTTCATATCATGTCCATTTTCACAACGCATTTTCTGCGGAATGACATTCCGCTCCTAAAGAAACCCAATAGCTGATTTTTCATCGTTCACCGTGCGAAAAATCTTCTTGAAATTCCGAGTCATTTTTGAAGAAAATAATCAAAAACACATTCACGTTCAACTTCACATAAACAATAACAAAACAATAGAAAGGTTACTATAACAGTAGATGGTTAAGAAAAGTGACACCTGAGCGCGCTGATGTCAGCAGGCCCTTAAACATACTAGTACCAAATGTTTTTAGAATGACAATACTTTGGGCTTCAGAAACTATACCG
The DNA here is from genome assembly GCA_037127475.1 of Arma custos. Classification (NCBI taxonomy): domain Eukaryota; kingdom Metazoa; phylum Arthropoda; class Insecta; order Hemiptera; family Pentatomidae; genus Arma; species Arma custos. The sequence goes on from CM073765.1 coordinate 13,656,435, forward strand.
ACTTATTATATATTTATAATTATACCGTCTTCCTAATCCTTCTAATATACGTTCATGGTTTGTTTAGAATAGGTGTTTGGCATTAGTTTACATACTGTTGTGCCCCTAGAATAACAGTAATCATAACATATCTTTATAAATAAATGTACGATCAATTAAATAATTTGTGCATCCCGTTTTCTCAATATAATTCTAATTTAAACCCCTATTGGCAAAGGCTCATATCCCATTGGGACCAATTTCGTTGGGAATACAATTGGTTATAGGAAAATAATGTTCAGTTTAGTCGCTCTGCATTAATAGCTTCTCCTGCCCTAACCAAACCCAAATGGAATCCCATTCGTATTATTTTTTTCCTTTTATTTAAATTACCTCTCCTAGCTAATTTCTGTCTGCCAATTATTTTTTAGATATCTACAATGTGATTTTTGATGCATGGAGGTATGAAAAAACTCCTGAAGGATATATAAATATATAAAAACGCCGAATATTTAATTTGTCCAATATACAAAAAGGGTGATAGAACGGAATGTGACAATTATAGGGGCATTTCATTGCTGAATTCGGTATTTAAGATTGTGTCGATAGCAATAAGTAGAAGATTGACAAACTGGTCAGAAACTGTTCTGGGTGATTGCCAGTATGGTTGTATACCGGGAAGGACCACCACCTACCAGATTTTTTCAGTAAGACAAATGCTGGAGAAGACATAAGAAAATTATACCCTTCACCATCTGTTCGTGGACTTCCGACTAGCGTATGAAGGAAAAAAATGCACGAGTGTCTTGAGAAGATAGAAGCTCCGAGAAAATAATACAGCTGTTTAAAATTACTTTGGCAAATACACACATTAGAGTGATGGTAAATGGAAAATCCCCTCGAAAATACAAAATAGGAAACGGACTTAGGCAAGGAGATCCATTATCAACCATATTGTTGAATCTAATCTCAGAAGCAGCCTTAAGAAAAATAAAAACGCATGGTGGAGGCACAATTTACAACCAAAACCTAGCATGTGAAGATGATGTGCTCATTACAGCCCGAACTGTACCAGCACTTGCAGGCGCTCTTGAAGAATTTCTCAGGGAAGCTGAAGATCTAGGCCTGGAAATCAATGAAAAAAAGCGTTTTTCATGCGAACATCAAGAGATGGCCTAATGAAAGAAGAAGAAATACAGTTAGGGAACTGGTATTTCTCAATTTTTGTATACATTTTTTAAGAAAGTTCCTGGTAACTTCCATGACTTTAAGTCAAACTGAACTTGGATGGACCTTTGAGGGTGAGAGATTTAAGGGATTATCCGGAATGAAGTTTAACGTAATCCTCCCACTTATATTTTGGTCAACCATTCGGACGCATTAGAGCTCTTTACACTGAGATATCCCTCATCCTTCGGTTAAAATTATAATTTTTAAAAATCCACCTTTCTAATGTAATCTCATTATGCGCAGAAGGTGTTGGCCTGGTTCGAATAATCTGGAGTAACAGATTGTTAATGCTTGATAAGATCGAATAGAAAGGAAAAGACAAAAGTTATTAAAGCGAACTCTTGATTTATTGCTGAGCCCCAGCCCCGCTAAGACAATGCAATTTCTCCTTTGCCTCAATATTATTTCTATTTTTACTGAGAAGAAGAAAAGAATCGCCCGGAGATAAAATATCGACTCTCTTCGACAATGGCAAGTGGCTTCGTTTTTCTTGAAGAGGGTTTCTATCGAGAGGGCTATAGAAATATTGAAGAGAAAAATAGCAGTGTTTACTCAGAATACTTTAATATTTTGTTTAAATGTATATATTTTTTTATATATCAGAATTTCCCTTTTGTTTTACGCCATTACATGCAATATAAAGAACTAAATCTATATTGGAATAATATCAAACATTGGTTAATAGGCTAAATAAAAATGATTAAGGGAAGGTGAGGCAAGTGTGTCATACTCGCATAAGCTTTGACCTTTCAGATTTCGCATATAAGAAGGTATAAATAAAAAAAAATGTATACAATCATAAATTTATATTCTTTAGAATCTGTAGTCACTAATTAAAAAAGTAAAATAACATATTCTAACAAAAAAACTTTGACTTTTATGAACAATTTTAAACGTCATGACAAACTTTTAACGGGAAATGTAGCAAACATATACATCCACTGTCCACACTAAACACACATAATACACTCCTCGCATAGTTCATTACATTACAAGCAAGGAATTTTCACCGTAGATATTTCTGTCTCTTTTGCACTTTTATTGCTTTTGATTGTCTTTTTATTATCAGAATACACAGACTCAATAACAGATAGTTTATCGCTTTTTTTTTGTTTTTCCTCGTGTGACGCAGTTGCCCCATAGTAATATATTTAAAAAAAAAATAAATAAATTGTCATCAAATGCCACTTGGCAACAGTGTACATAAGATCATCACCTCAAAGTAGCCGACAACTCTAGCATCTAACAATTATTTTATATTGTTATTACAATTCAATAATATATTTGACTGTTAAATTACAAGAGACTTACCTATCATCACATTAATCGAAATAAAAAAGCACTTTACTCAAATATTTCAACTATGATCGGTTTGTCATATAGGCACTGGCGTAGCCAAGTCACATAAGAAAACTGAGATTGTGGATTTGCCATATGCATTATAAAAAGCTAATGACGCACTTGCCCCGTATGACGCACTTTCCCCTAATTATATTGAAGGCATTAACAATTAACCCCTTAACGCACAGTTTTTTTGAAAAAAAACGGCCAAAAAAAATCAATTTTTTTAATGTAAAAAAACAAACTTTAGAACATTGTTTTGGCAAAAAAATAAAAAAAATTCAAAATTAATCAAAATTTTTAGTTTAATTTTGGATTTTGATCCACATTGCAGGAAAGAGCCGAATATTGCAATGTTACACGTCCATCGACTTTTTTATTTTTCGTTTCGAATTACTATTTCGTGAAAAACATTTTTATCAGTTAAAATATTTATTTATACTTTTACAACAAAAATTCTGAGCCGCTTTCCGACAAATTTGCGTATTCATATTCAGATTCTGAATCGCTATTTTTCAATATATATTTTACTAAAATATAATATAAAATAAAATATAATAAAATATAATAATAATAATAATAATTTGAAAATGAAAAAAACATACCAATTGTATAAATATCCAATATACCCAATTTTATTTTCTGTAATCACAAAATAACTGACTGTCTATAAAGATACACTTATCTTTGCAAGTTTACAACACTCAGGTAACTATTGAACTAAACTATAAAACAACAGAAACAAGTGTTTGATATTTCACGTCTAAATAGTAAAATAAAAGATACAATGGCCTTTATATAAATTCACGAAAATACTACGACGGATCGCAGTCAGTCGTCACGAGTACAGAAATGCAAGAATGCAAGGTATTATAGCTTACAATCCTATGTAAATGATAAATATCAATAACACGATTCTTTTTCTTAGCTTTCACATTGTTATTTTCAATTCTCGAATATATTCGAGTGTGAAAAATTATAGCAGCATCAAATACAACGCCGCTCGAATTATCTCGAGTGTGCACAGTTTTGCCTGTTTAGCGCGCTCGAATTAACTCGAGCGTGCAAGTTAAGAGGTTAACAAATACTGTGCCTTAAGATTTATGCTATATCTTGTTTAACGGTTAGCATGAATAACATTTATAAACATGAATACAATTGCAAAGACAGGAGTTAGTACATAGAAAGTAGTAATCAAATATAAAAACAAAATTTTATATAAATATCTTTATATTTATATATTTATAGATAAATGAGAAATAACTGTTTTACTAAAAAACATTTTTTGTTATATACATTCTCAGGTAATAACAAAGAGGCAATACTTGGAAGGAAACATAGTTGAAAATAAAAACATTTTCATTTGCTGTTAAATATGAAAACTGTACTTCTACATGGGTGTTGGGTTCATTACATGTTAGATACTGTACTATTTCTTCTACAAGGGTTGTGCAGGGAGGTGATTTGGTCATGCTAATCCTCTAGGTTTTTCGGCTCGTATAAGGTACCCACTTTACAGAGATTGGGTGGGTACAGATTAAATAATTTATCTGCCGTAGCTGGATTTGAAAATAAGATCTTTAGCTACTCAACAAACTGTGGCACCCTGCGTCCCCATATTGCTAAATATGCTTAGTAAAAAGGTTTGGTATTTATTAGGAGTATTTAATCAATACGTTGAATCTTAGATCAGTGTCCTTGACAAAGCTTAGATCAGTGTCCCTAAACTACTACCATACGAACATAATTGACAAGTTTTATTATTTACTGATTTTCGATTATTATTTTTTGATGTCGTTAATGTTGATGACTACTTTTTTACAATTGTCATTTTTATTTACCCAAAAGCATTCCAGCTTATAGGATATAGATGTCATAATCAAGAAATAAAAACAGATTAGTTATCATGGTCAATACGAATTTTTCTTTTTTCTTATATAGTTTGGCCAATGCCACGGCCTGAATGCATATATTAATCGCTTATTTTTTATCAATCATGCATGGACAATGTGTGATTTATTAACTATCCTATAAAAAAATATCTTAATCTACCATGCACTGAATCCAAGGCTCTTGATAAGTTGTAGTGAAGACTTCACAGGAAGGAATAAAAATTGTTATTTTTACGAATCTTTTTCTTTTCCATCACAGAATAATTTTTTAAATTATCCTTTCCTTCTCTCTCGCGGAAACGGAAGGGAATTTTCTCTTTTTATGGAACAGTTTAGTGGAACAGGGTAAGGTAGCCCAACTGTTCCCTCCCAGCAACGACGGAACTCTTTCCAAAAAAATGAGGGACATAGACAGAAAAATTAAATTAGAAGTGGCTGCTATTAAAGAAAGAGGAAGTTGTCTGTTCTCGTTTACGATGTAGAAGAGAGAGAGAAAGAGGGAGAGAGTAGAGGGAAAAAGGGAAAAAGAGGGAGAATGAGAGAGAGAGAATGAGGCAGGGTGTTCCAAGAGCGCAAAAAGTTTTCTCTGTGGTGAATGAAAGTTTTTCCCCCATTGGGTCGCATCTCGGTGTCGGAGCTGTCCTTTTTTCATCAAAAGGTTTTATTTGTTCTGTAGTGAGTTTTTTTCTTAAATATTGCCACCAAACCTTTTTTTTCTTTTAGTTCTAGTTCTAACGACAGGATCAATAACGAACGAGTTGTCCATAAATAAAATGATGAAACACTTGCTCAACCAAAGAAGTAGCAATCACACTGAGATTTAATCAAACATCCAACACCGAAATGTAACATCTTTCTTATCTATGTATATTAAAACTTATAATCGTTTCTAAATTACTTATTAGCACAATCATGTTAAATCTACAATCTTCAATAAAAATGAGCAAAAACTCAGAAATAATTTTTTTGAACCAGCATAATGCAATTGGAAAATCCAAATGGAAGGTATGTAGATGTATATGGTCTTTAGATCCCATAGGTCTATATATGATTGCTAATCTTTGCCTCAATATATAAGCTCCGTAGATACTCAGCTATTCCGCTCTTACAGCCACGGGTGGATCCAGTGTATTCTAAAGTCCATTCTGGGCCTCACCCAGCCTCTGTTAAGTGGGTAACCTTAAGAGAAAAACAGTTGGTGGAGCGGTGGGGAAACAACCTCTCTCACAACCATTGTCCTAGAATTACAGTTTCTACCAAGTACTGAATCCAAGACAGCCACGGGAGAGATACCGCTAGCTACTGTTCTTCTTCATGCCTCTCAGGTCTTTTGTTCTATTCAGCTGTCAGCCAATCCTCTGATTGTCAATTGTTTATACCTGAAAGGTGGGGAAAATATATGAATGGGAAAATTACTATCAATGTTTTTACATTATTTTAGTTTACAATATTCTGAGGCTCATGTATATGACAATCATAAGACTCATCTGGACTTACAGAGTAGAGCTTTGGGGCTCCACTAAGCCATCGAATTCCTCTCGTATCCAATCCTTACAATCCAAAATCCTTTGTAAAAGTCATAATGCTCCTTACTTTGTTACGAAAAAAGTAATCCATAATTACCTTACTGTACCGTTTATTGATGGTTTGGCCCGAATCCGATATCAATCTTTTCGTAACAAACTTTATTCTCACTCAAACTCACTAGTTTCAAATTTAGCTATTTCTTCAATTCCCGATAATCCTCCGAGGGGCGAAAAGAAGACGTCCTCGTGACCTTCTAAGTTGAATTTGATATTCGAGTACTACAAGTGGATGGGTTTCTACTGGTCTTTATCTCATACTACTTACTATAATTATTTATTCTATTTTCTTGATGTGTTATTATTGTACAGTTGTAAATTATAATATATATATATATATTTTTTAAATAGTTGTTTTAAAAAAAAAATCTAACGTCACATTATGTTGCTACGGCTAATCGGACGATGGGAGCTATAAATTTTACCTATCCAGGTTAAAAAGAGTTCTCTGAAAAATTAGTAGTTTCAATGTACTTCTCTTTGTTAATCTATCCATGAATCCTGAGCTGCTATTATTAATTCAATGTTTAAGAACATAATTAAGCAAAAAATTAGTACGGTTTTGTTATATATTTTTTGTAATTAAACTGGAAAAACTTGATGTCTTTGTTACAAACTTTAGAATTCTTAGAATTAAATTGGTTTGACAGACATCTTGATTCTTTTTTTTCTTTAATGAAATAGAGCAAACGCCGACACCAGTAGCTGGTATTGTTTTCTTTTAGACTGTGCGGGGGCGCTGAGGGACTGAGGGGGGGGGGTTGAGCCCCAAAATTTATTCAGCGCCTGATTGGCCCATTCATCTCAACCTCTGTTAATTCCCTTCCTTCTCGTCCAGATGTCGCCTCCTCTTCCTTCAACTATAATAAATTTCTTCCTGGAGGTTTCTTGATTAGCCCAATTAATCAGTTTTTACAATAATTTTAAAAAATCTATAAAAAAATACTTATTTGTACGCATGGTATATGTACTTATTCAGTTATAAATAAATGACATCTGGATTTCTGGAGTAGAGCTTTGTGGCTAAACTATGCCTTCGATTTCCTCTCGTATCCAATCCTTAAAAATACAAAATACATACTCAATATTCCTCACGTGTTAGGAATAAAATCAACCATAATGACGAAAATGCCCCCTTTGCTGCGGATTTGGTCCGAACCCGATATCCGAAAAGTTTGGATTTAAATGAGGTTAATAAAGACGCATAATGGATATCGAGTGGGAGTGAGTTCCAAAGAGAGATAGAACGGGCGAGAAAGGAACGCTCAAAGGTTTTGGTTCTATGGGAATGGATATAAAGATCGGAAGGGCGAGATTTTGTGCCCTGGGATTGGATAGAGGATTTGAATTGTAGGAAACTATAGATATAAGATGGATGTTGTGAGTTGATATAAGTAAGGACCAAGGAGATAGATTCTACGGATAGAAGCGAAAAGCTTTATACTTTACTAGCTTATGTGGAATTTGGTCTGCCACATAAAGTTTCGTGAAAGATCATTTAAAATAAATAATATAATTATTTTTTTAAAATATAAGTTACTTGTACATCCAAATATTCAGATGTCCAACTTCAAAACTGACGGATTCTATACAACCTTTGATCACCTATTATATTAAAGGGAAAACCCTTGGGGTGGAATTATCCAAATTTCTTTCTTGAAGAATACAAAGAACCTAACAACAAATTTCAAGATGCTAAGTTCCTGATTTGCCTTTAATTATGTACTATAACGGGGGGGCACATGTCCCCGTGCCCCCACATAAATCACCCCTTGCTGTAGCCTATGATGTATAACCTATTTTACTCAATAATTTTCATCCAAATCCGTCCAGTAGTTTCTGCGTGAAAGAGAGACAAACCTACAAGCTTTAACATTTATAATATTAGTGAGATTAGTAGGATATCAAACCAAACAGTTTCACTCATGTTCTTTCTGTTATTTTAACTACTATTATCATGTGATTTACCTTTAATTTTGTCCTATAATGGATTTGTTTAGCCGCGGACCTATACTACCCGCCAGATGGAACGAACCGATCTTTGCCTCTGGGATACTAGGCTTTATTAATATACTTTACGAAGGAGAGGGGATAGCGACGCTGTGAGTCCGTCACTCGCTGCCTGACTGGCCTGGATCAACGACCATCGCACACTGCCGCTTATCACTCCGCTTTCAAGCCGCTATTCCTATGTGAACGTCCAGAGGTCTTAAAGCTTGTCACTCGTAGAAGCTATGCTGAGATGCTAATTGGGTATACATTACATAAATTGTAAGTCCCATTTCATTATCATAAGGCCTCAAATCGTCAACAAATTCTTCTCCTGATGATCAACGTATTACATGGTACCAACCGGACAGTTCAAGTTAATTAATGATATCATACTCATTGCTCCTTCATGCCGTGATCACTCGCGAAGATAATAATAATTCGCACATTTTCGCGCCTTATTGAAATCTTCATTATAAACTATATTACTGTAAAGTTTCATCCAAATCCGTTCAGTAGTTTTTGCGTGAAAGAGAGACAAACATACAAACTTTCACATTTACAATATTAGTAAGATTATTACTTATTATTGCTATGTTATTACTTTATAAAGAGACTTTCTGATACGAACTAAATAGATTGACTATTAATTAAGGAATAATATTATAGCTTATTAGATAACGTAGTAGTGACTTCTCTCTTAACTCTACACTTAACATACTCTCTCTATCCTCTCTCTATTTTAAAACTTGTATAGGTATAAACGTACATGGTAGAGGAGTGACTCAGTGGTAGAGCATTGATTTGCCGTGTCGAAGGCCCTGAAGTTACTGATTGATCCGGGTTCAAATCCGGCAGTGGCAGATTTTATTTTATCTGTTAATAGCAGCGGATGGACACTGTGCAATCCACAGACCCTTCTGGGGTTTGCATAGCCTCTATGCATCGGGTGCTCTTAAGTAGCGGATATGATAAACAAATACAGGGAAATATTATCACAATATAAATAGAGCTCTGTGCTCTCAGTAAAATGCATTGTACAAAAATTTATTCTGTATAAACTCAGTTCAGCCAAACCTGACATCAGATTTACCCGTCGAAAGAATAAGACTTCGTAGCCTCAAATACCCTAAATTAGAGTTTCCCATAGTCAGCGGCTTTGAGCCGGTTCGAGTAAAAACCGCCTTCAGCGGACTCAGCCTATTGTAACGCCTTGAAATACCGAAAGGTAACAGAAGCCTTTTGGTTCATAGAAGCATTTTCAGGTATTTATTGTAAAAATTTGTATTATATTGTAAATAAAATCTTGGAGGATGCGAAAAAAAAATTCTCCTAGCAAACAAATAGTTGTTTATGCCAATAAAACAACCCAAAGAATTAATACTGAAGACAATTGCCCGCTATGCTTAAATGAATCATATGACGATTTAAACCATATCCTTTTCGACTGTCCATTTAATACAGAACCTAGAAATAAATATATATTAGTTCATACGATCATAATAGTTATACAGTACTGAATCCTAAACACAACAATGATATTATTAATATCTGTAACTTCCTATCTAAAGCTCTAAGTATAAGAATAACTCTAACTCATTGATACATATATGATTGTTTACCCACAAAATAATACTTTTGAATTATATAAGTTCTTATTTACTTACATTCAAACTTCATTACAAGAATTCTCCATATTTTGATGTAGTGTCGACTCATGGCCATATTTTTGATTTTAGCTTCATTGCAATGTTTTTAATATTACAATATCTACTTTCTTTTTCTGTATGTTTACAATTCTTTTCTTTTTATGTACTATTATATTTGTATAACTTCTAACCAAACTGTGTTTTACTAATGTAAAAATCAGAAATAAATAAAAAATAAAATGAAGTAGGGGAAACCTGACTTAAACTAATCACCTACATAGCACCTGCTTAACCGTTAACTTAGAAACAGTAAAGTCTCTATGATGTAGCTAACCCAAAACGCTTTATGGGTTGTAGTGGTACAGATGTGATTAGCTTTCTTAGTATTATGTCTCTATAGTCTCTTTAATATCAGATGTATAATGATTGAATAATATACTAGTTTTAAGAGTATCGATAAGATTATATTCCTTCGATTTCTATGGTTGTAATAATCTTTTCGAATACTTCGGGACTATACCTCATTAATAATAGATACATAAAGCGATACTATCGATACACGATAACAAATCGATACTATGCCGGTGCTGCTAAATTAGTCCATCTTAGTTCTAAGTTGGTTCCATTAGTGGGGACTAATAAAGTAACATTTTGCGGGTTGTTGTGGACTCGCTAACTAAGGTAAGAGTCATCAAGGAGATTTATCACTGTTTGGAACAAGTGCAAGGATCGGCTTTACTCCTGAAACTTGGGTCTTCAGCAGCTATCCTGATAGCAAGGATAATTATTTTATTATCTGGTGCAGTTTGATCGCAAGTTTCCTTTACAACACCATAACAATACGAGGGTGGTTTGAAAAGTTTCCGCCGAACATCGTCAAAGTTCACAAAATGGTGCTAGAGACCGTCGAACTAAAGTCAGAGTGTTTGTTGCATATTAAATCAACATTTAGATATGAGCAAGCGGTCCGCGCGTGGGGTGCCGAGTTTGCTCACGTTAGACCAAAAATGTGTTGGAATGAACATTTCCAATGTTGGCGCTGTTTAGGCCCAATAAATCCGAGTTTTGGTGCTGATTAATTACTGTAGATGAAATTTGGATACACCATTATACCCCCGAAACAAAAATACTGTCCAAATAGTGGACTGCTAAGAAGGAACAGGCTCCAAAATACCCAAGGTTCTTACTTGTATTAGGTACATAAGATTAATCTTTACAAATTGTATAATAATAATAAAATTATTTATTTCAGTAATTATACAAATGTCATTAGGCACAAATTGTTTTTTCAACAAAAAACGTCATCATCATCGTTGTTTGAAAATTAAAGGATTCTCGTGGCTCATCTATTGGTAGTAGATCCCTGCTCCAGAGACGTTTCAATCTCCTTGTCAGATTCTGTGGTTATGTGCCTGTCGGTAATGATTGTACCAGTAAGTTTGGTGATCCAGCAAGTGAGTCATGAAATTTGTTGTAGTTTTTCTTGATTGTGTCAGTCACGAGTGATATGTTGAGATCTTTGTGTAATGATTTTTTAGGAATGTAGAAGGGACAATGTGTAATATAACGAAGGAATTTTGATTGGAAAATGGTCTGTAAGTGGATTTTTCGCATTAGTCCCACACTTGAGAGACATAGGCCCATTATTTGTTTAAGGAGCATGTTGTATATTATAATTTTGTTTGTTTGCGATAGTTTTTTTTTTGTAGTGAAGTAGTCGTCTTAGGAGTGAGAGTCGGTGATTCAATTTTTTCTTCAAATTACTTACTGATTTTAAAAATTATACAAAGCTATTTTTATATAGCTTTTAATATTCCACTCGTTGGTTGAAAATATTATATTGTACGGATCCGAAACGTGGATAATTAAGAAAAAGAAATAGTCCTGTTTTTGAATAATATAAATAAAATGCACAAAAAAAAAATAACCCACAGCATTCAGTTATTTATATCTTCACTTGCAGAAGTACAACAAATATTAAGTAAGTATTATTAATTAAATCAACTTTATGAAATCAAAACATTTTCATTCAAAATATTTACCCTCATTTTCTATACATGAGGTCTGCCGCGGTCGTGTAACAATATAGGTCCCTTCTGAATAACCAATGCAGGTTGTCTATTGATAAGTTTTTGTTGCACTATGTCAATAACCCTAAATAATATAGGCATTGCGATGTATAAATTATGGTTTTTACTTCTGGTTAGGAAGGCGAAATGAATTATTCCTGCCTTTTACCAGCAAACAGAAACCAATAATTTTTTTTGGGGTGAAAATTTGGTTTTGGCATGGACGAATGGCGCACCCTTTCCAGAACGCGCTTGACAATAAAAAAAGTGACACCCTCCTTAATCAGAAATGCATCCAGGTGCCTCGGAAAACAGCAAACCCAGAAAAAAACTCTCAAAGAACGCACTGTTTACCCGCGGCCCTCGAGAAGAGAGCCTGCAAATTAAAAGAAAACCCCAGGGGAGGAGTTGAAAGAAGGCAGAGGATGGCTTAATTAAGGATGCCTGGATTTGGCTTATTAGAGTCCCTGGGCTTAGCCAGTAAGTTGAGCAACAGGTCAAGTATATCATGCAGCATATCGTATAGTGATTGTATAATATTTAATATATTAAGTTATTTAGGGTAAGAGAAACAAAACCATTTTCCAGTTGTTGTTTATTCATTAATTTTCACGCTTTAGAGACGTTTCGACACTATGGTGTCATTCTCAATCTTTTCTTCTCCTGCATATTTTAACTTTAATAAATAAATTAACAATAATTACAATACTATAAATAATTTAACATAAATGTCCAAAGATGTCTCTAAAGCGTGAAAATTAATGAATAAACAACAACTGGAAAACGGTTTTGTTTCTCTTACCCTAAATAAATGAAGAATAAATCCAGTTTAAAAAAAGGTAGAAAAAAAATTATAAGAATGACTATGTTAAGTTATTTAATTGTACTTATTTGTATTAGTTGGAATAAAATAAATTTAAAAAAATATAATTCGGTTCGTAAGTAAAATAAACGTTTATGTAGGGATGTAGGTAATTATTCCACTGCTTGTATCATTTGATAGCGGCCATTTTAGCGAAGTCGGTATTACGTCGAAACGATCTGCAGCACGGTCTTGTCCGTACCGGCTGTTTACCCCATCATTTTCCTTCTTTTCCTATAGTTTTTAATATCGTACACATAAAAGGAGATATGGTGATTGCTGAGGAGATGCTGAGACATTTCAACAATTTTAGTTTATGTAAAAAGGTAAAAATCATAAAGATTAAATGATTATATTTAATTTTAATTATTACACTCTTAAATTGCCACGGCCAATATTTTTAATCATTGCCTTACAAACAATTTGAAATTTGACTACACGGTCGAAACCAGAGAAAACACCTGATAAATAGATACTTACAAAAAAAGAGCGTAATAATGGGAATTTGAAACGTAAGGCTTTGCATTGTCGTTTTTCCCAATTGCATTATAATAAAAATTACAAAACTTCACAGGATTTTAACAAATTGTCGAGAATAAATATATCAATAACAACAGTTACTAAATAAAATTAAAGATTGCGATAGAATTCAATAGTCTTTACATAGTGTATATCTTCTTTGGGAAAAATAAACAAAAAATGCATAAGCAACGACATCGATTATTCAATACTGATCTATTTAAGCAAATGGCCTGCTTAGAGAGCATCCTTTTGAGAGGTCAGGAGATGTTGGAAAAGCAAGGATTAAAATGAAGCCAGTGAAGAAGCATGGCGGATGAAAGGAGGGATTGAGTTCCACGCTGTGGTGGAGCGGGCGAGGAAGCTTCGAATGGTTCTGTGGGAACGAATATAGAGATCGGAAAGGCGAGATCTTGTTTTGTGATGCTGGACTGAGGATTTGAATTGGAGGAGACTGTAGATATATGATGGGCGTTGAGAGTTAATGGATTGGTATAGAAAAAACACTAAGGAAATATTGTCTAAGGATGGAAGAGCCACTTCAACTCATCATAGTGATGTGACACCCGGGATCGCCTCGGAGTACCAAGGGCGAAATATAATATTATACTAATTCTACAACAATGATTTTTTTTTTAAGCGAATTTCAAATATCCGAACTTCTGATTATCCGAACTACACCGTCGATCATACGAACTAATTTCTGAACTTCATATTAAGGAACTTAGTTTTGTCATATATCTATACCTAGTTGATATAACTTTAATAGATTTTTAATAATTTGTTCAATGATGATTTTCTTCCGTTCTTTTCATAATTGTTCTATGGTTAAGCAGTAGTGCGTAATTTTTTTCTTATTGACAAATCTATATATATAAAAATGATTGTGTATGTGTGTTTGTCCTTTATGCATTACTACACCAATCATCCGATTGTCATGAAACTTTGGGAAGTATTTCATCACACTCTAGGGGAGGATTCTACTAACTTTTTTTTCTTATTTTATTTTATTTTTTTAGATTTAAAAAAAAATTCAAAAATTTAAAAAAAAATAATTATTCGTCTAAAAAACGTAATCGACATTTTTTAAAGAAGATTTAATCTTCTAAAATTTGATCCCAACCGCAGATTTGTAGGCCTAATAGAACCTGAATTCAGTCCTATCATATCTATATATATATAAAAATGAATGTGTGTGTATTTGTCCTTTATGCATTACTACACCAATCATCCGATTGTCATGAAACTTTGGGAAGTATTTCAGTACACTCTAGGGAAGGTTCGTACCAACTTTTTTTTCTTATTTTATTTTTTTTGGGTTTGAAAAAAAAATTCAAACATTTCTAGAAAAAAAAATAATTATTTGTCTAAAAAACGTAATCGACCTTTTTTAAAGAAGATTTAATTTTCTACAATTTGAGCCCAACCGCAGATCTGTAGGTCTAATAGAACCTGAATTCAGTCCTATCATGTATCAAATGACCGGAATCTTATCTATATATATATAAATATCTCCTGTCACGATGTTTTTCCGGGCTAATCTCCGAAACTACTGGACCGATTTTAATGAAATTCGGCACAGATTGTCACGAAACTTTGGGAAGTAGTTTAGTACACTCTAGGGAAGGTTTCTACCAACTTTTTTTTTAATTAGGAGTGTCTTCCTGGATGTACTAAATAATTACATGAACCATAATTGGCTCAGTAATTGTGTTAATTTGACATCGAAAAATGCTGATGTTGACGAAATTAAAATACAAAAAATATTGTGCATCGATTGGCCATCAATCAAATTTAAATAAATATTTATAATTTAATATAATATTACTATCCATAATTAAAAATCAAACATTATATACTCCATTCATTAAACTCATATTTATATTTTATCAGTTATGAGTGTTGTATATTATATATTTATGTTTTTGTTTATGTTGGATATGAGATGAATAAAATGTAAAATCAAAGATCTATTTAATTCATGTTTTCATTAATTCATTATTTCTTTTAAATTCAAATTTTAACTAATATTTTTTAATACTATTGTAACAGCTACAGCAACGCATGGCCGGGTCAGCTAGTATACAATACAAATAAACATTTATTTTTTTGAGCTACCCTGGCTCGTAGCACGGCCCAGACAAATCCATTCTCTTCACCGATTCCACATCTCCGTGCTCGCAATTTTGCGATGTATACGCGGGGAAGAATGCTCATTGACCATTACTTTAATTATGATCTTATTGACTACGTGGGTGGTTCGAATCCCGGCTCTGGACAAATGATTTCCCTGAAAAATAAAAAATTTAAAAATTTTATACAATTATATATTATCTAAAATTATATAAAAAGTAACATAAAAATAAATTACAAATAATATAATGACGCTAGTCAACAAGATCCTAATTACAGTAATGTTCAACAAGGATGTTGGATCGGTGAAGAGAATGGATTTGTCTGGCCGTGTTACGAGCCAGGGTAGCTCAATTAGTTAGAGCACCACGCTAGAGATGCGGGCCACCCGGATTCGAATCCTGGCCCTGGACAAATCTTTTCTCTTCAAAATAAAATATTTTAAAATTATAGAAGTTAATAAAAAAATAAAATAAAAATAAATAATAAAGAATTTTTAAGTGTTTAATTGATATAAGGATTTCTATTAAGTAAATAACTAAGTGAAAGTGAAAACATGATTTTTTTTGTTTCAGTTTTTCCTGCGAAGAAGCGGCTGTGTTAGACTTTGAGAGAAAAAATGCATATGTAAGTTTTAAAATATTTTGTTAAATAATTTTTTTATTTCAGATATGTGTATTTGTTAGTTGTTCTTATAAGTATGTTGTTGATCATGCAGGGATATAAAAATGAATCGAACGAAATATATCTCCATCCAATACTGCTCTAGTCTTCAATAAAACATTATATACCTTTAAATTTATAAAGCCATCTGTTAAAATGTGATCAGTTAATCTAGTCAAGAGGTTACATTCAAAATTAATATGATATTCACATAAGTTCTAAGGAAGTAAATCTAAGCTAGAAAGTAAATTCTTGTCATGAAAAAAACAAGATTGCAATGACCCTTTCTCCTAATTGATATAATATTCATTTGATATGTCCGTGGACCTTAAGGAGGAGAAAATAAGGTCAATTACAATGGAAAGTCCACAATGGAAACCCCAAAGTAAATTATATTCTCATAAAATAATATGACATGCAATTACTTATTATATTTAATACAATTATTCAATAATTCTAATGCAAGCCTGAGAAAGCGGGAGGTGATGAACAGTCAGTGTCTGGAATTGAAGTCCGTCAAATAAAAATGCCTCAAAATGCTTAACGCTACCCCCACCATCTCATACCACCTCTCCCTCTCTTTTATCCGCCAATCAGAACACAAAATTTAGGGCAGGTCTAGACGAAGACCTACTCATATATTTGAATACAAATCGTTAATACGCAATACATACTCATCCCGCCAAAGGTACAAAGGTGAGTCGGTGAAAATATGCAACCTAACAATACAACCTAATTCTATCTCTTAAAGAGACGCGTATTAAACTCCATACGTTAATACATTAAATATACATACAAATCAATCAATACAATTATCCTTATCAATACGGAAACATCTAATCAAATCATATTATATAACTAATTACACCTTTAATATCATCTATCATTATACATTCAAACAATCCATATAATATATATATATGTGTGTGGATCACTACTCAATTAAATAACATCTAATATAATCTATGTGGTCACCACAAGATAATATAACAATAACTAAACAAAAGTAAATAAATTAACGCAAATAAAGTATAGAAAAATAATTCATGTGTTATAAGAGAAGAAAATTAACAATGTCTCATTAGTCACCTTTGATGGATATTAGCCTATATGCACCTGGGGACTGAAGAAGATCATTATCCCCTCATCTGTAAGTTTATTCCCGAGCGAATGCGGGGGAATAATTATCTTTATTCACGAGGCCAAGCCGAAGGGTAAAGTATTGCTGAGAATAATGATCAATTTAGTCCCGAGGGGCAAGATTTTATCTCCAGGTGGGATGCCAAAAGACAAACTACGCTTTAATTTTTTATATTATAATTATGTTTTACAATAAATTAAAAAAAAAAAAAGGATGTCAGGCAGAATGCTCTAACTACCGACCCATATGCCTCTCCAACTGTTGTATACAAACTATACACATCCATCTTGGATGGTCTCTTAAGACCACTACTTGAACACCTAATAGGAGAAGAGCAAGCGGGTTTTCGAGCCGGGCGCCAAACCCATGACCACATTTTCTCAATAAAAAATATATCACAGAAATCCTAGGATCTCGACAAGAACATGTATTTGGCTTTTCTTGGCCTGAAATCTGCCTTTGATTCGGTTCGACGAGATGAAATATGGGAAGCTCTTAGAGCGAAGAACATTTCGAGAAACCCCAAAGGCATTATCAGGCTGAACGGACTAGAATCAAATTGTTTAAGGGGGTTTAACAAGGAGACAGCCTAAGCCCTTTATTATTCTTGCTGTTCATGGATGAAGTGGCATCCATTTGTAAGAGAACGAACAGAATATTCCTGGGACGTAGGAATCTTAATCCAGTAGTTATACAGCTTCTCTTCGCCGACGACGTGGCATTTATAACGGACAATGTGGGATAGTTGAAGCTGGCAGTCATAGAATGGTATGAAGAGCTTTATCGAATAGGGATGCTTATAAATACCAACAAGAGTAAGATCCTACAATGTGGAAGGAATAAAGAAGATATCCAGATGTACTGTAATGGAGATGAATTAGAGGTGGTGAAAGGTACAGTGATAGACGGATCTGGGAAGTTATGGGAGGAGTTAGTATGAGGGAAGACGGTACATCTGCTCATACATTTGTACGGAGCGGAGAGTTGGATATTAACAGACCGACAGGAGAGCAGACTCAACGCTGCCGAAATGAAATTTCTGCAGAGAACGATTGGGAAAGCAAGGAGAGACCGTAATGAAAGGATTCGTCAGGAACTGGAGTTAGCCTCATTAAAACGACTCCGAAAACTCACCAGCTAAAGTGGTTTGGCCATGTTATAAGGATGGACGACCACAGAGATACTCCAATATTTTGGTTTTGTAAATGGACGGAAAGCGAGATTTTGTTTTCTGGGATAAATACTAAGGATTGGAATTGTATGGGTCTTTTGTATATCAAAAGTGTATATATCTCTACGTATATTTTTCTACGCCAGTCATTACACCAGTCTTCAAAAATTACCGCTGCACATCCCACATATTCACAGTCTTTACTACCGTCTGTGTAAATTTCTACTTCAGCATAATGTTGTGTTGTTAGTTGCTAGATTTCTGGAAAATCTACAAGATGCTTCCAATATTTATAGTTAATAGATCGTTCAACGTCATCGGCATGATTTATTTATAATTAAAACGAACATAAAGAGCAATAAACGTCCTTCATGTAGGGGTACTGCGTGAAGGGAAACAGTAAAGTAAAAGAGAATCTCTACGTTTATATATATATATACATATATATATATATATATATATATATATATATATATAAACACACTAAACTCACTGGATATTAAATATTAATCATCATGCCGTACATTGGCGACTGAAATGGGATTTTTTTTTCGATGACGTGACATGAACGATATGATATCTGAAAAATTAATTTGCTTTTGGTCAATTTGTAACAATTAAGTGATATCGGGTTCGAACCTCAGGGTTCACTTAGATTTTTACCATTATTAGATTCCTTCCTCACAATACTCCAGGCATCTTATATCATCGATGGGATCTTCATGAGGTAATCATTTCGTATGATATTAAAAAGAACTAGATACTTCCTTCTTAACAACAGTTACTTACTTGTAATAAAGATTTAAGAGTTAGTAAGAGAGTTAGAGTAGCATTTACAGAGTGAAGCATTAAGGGACGCTGCCCGATCAAGTGAGTTTATTTAGTGCGGCCCTTCAGTGCACCCAAGGGAGAGGGTGGTCTAGATTTTATAGTGACATCTATCTCCTGCTTCCAGGATAAAGCCTTCTCCCACGTTTAGTCTACTTCAGTCCTCTGATTCTTGGATTTCAAATTTTTTATTATTTGTTTTATTTAATATATTTATTATTCATATAATGCATATGAATAATTAAATATTATTCATATATTTGTCCATTTTGTACAGATGTCCGAGAAATATCAGCCCCCTCTTCCTTATAGTCATCCAAAATTCTTTTAATTTTCTAGCAGATTTTTTTTAGAATTTTTCTTTCTTGGACAGTTCATGGAGAGGCATTCACTGACAAAGAGGAATTCCATTTTTACGACAGTGTTGTAAGAATGTCTATATTTTTGCTTTACAGGAGATGCACTTCTTGTTTTAGATATTCTTTGTTAATCCATAAGCCCTTTCCGTTTTTAAAATCTGATCTCCAAAAGCTGATTTCTCTAATCCATTATCCAGTCTAATCTCTCTCAGGAACTAAGTAATTATTTATTAGAAATCCTTTAATATTTATGAAGCCATGCATATTGTATATGGCGATTTATTTATTAAA
Source organism: Arma custos (assembly GCA_037127475.1). NCBI lineage: Eukaryota > Metazoa > Arthropoda > Insecta > Hemiptera > Pentatomidae > Arma > Arma custos. Next base: position 13,676,134 of record CM073765.1, read on the forward strand.
TTATTTAAAAATATTTTAAGGAATGTATTTCAATATAAAAAATGATTTTTCTCCTCGATTAAACCTTAGCTCTTTTATATTCATGGTGAATATTATCTATAAAATCCAGGAAACTTGTTGAGAGATTTCTATCTGAGTCTATCTAAAAGAGCTCCCCTGACTCAATGATATCAATTTTTACTGGAACGAATTTAATATCAGTTGTGTATTAATCGTCGAAGAGTTGATTAAAAAAGTTTAGCTTTTATCGAGAAGTATTCCCATGAAAGGGCCTATTGTTAAATTTTAGGGTTAGAACAATGCCCTTTTCATCTGTCTTGTTTGCAAGTAAAATGCTTTTTTTTCTTTTTTCTTTTTGTAATACTTTTGAAGGTCGATCAGTATTTAATATCGAGTTATTTTATAAAATTTCATTTGATGTCTGGAATATTTAATTTTTTTTATCTCAGGGGTTGACTTTTATTCCTGTTCCGATTTAAGACGTAAATTAATTTTTTTTTATTTATTCGTTTTATTTGTTATTACGCATCCAGAAAATCTGATCCAAGTGTTCTTTTCTTTTATTTGCTACAGGAATATAAATTTTTGTAAATGGAAACATCAATATTGCAGAGGAAAATAGTTGACTGGAAGATTCTAATGAAGGATAGAATTGGTCCAGGGGGTGCGGTCAATGATTACACAAACTAGGAAAAACCTATTTTTTAGTCGTGCCAAAGTTTCGGCCTACGGTGTAGGTCATCTTCAGGGCAAGTAGAAGGAGATGCTGCTGTGTGAACTGTCAAACTATAAATCGTCGACTCAACAGCCGTATCTCCTTCTATTTGCCCTGAAGATGGCCTACACTGTACGCCGGAACGTTGGTACTATTAAATATAAGTTTTTTTGATTTTTGTGTTAATATTGACTACACCCTCTGACCACTTCTATCCGTCATTAGAAAGATTTGTGTATTTGTTGTAAATATATAATTTTATGGTAGGGTGAGGCATTCCATTGTGTATGGTGTGATTTAAAATAAACCAAAAAACATTTAAAAATTAACTTAGAATCTTGGACAAAATTGATTGTATCTTGTGTGTGTGTGTGTGTGTGGACCTGTTTTTCCGAACCCCAAAGTTCTGCTCCATATTTCCAAATAGGTCTTAGTATACTGTTATAGATTAGTCATTTGTTTCGTAAATCAAGTGAAGATCTGTAGTCCAGCAGATGTGATAGTTGTTAGAAGTGACTTGTCAGTTTTTGTCTTTTTAATTTTGTATATATGTTTCATGTGGGTCTTTTGTCCAAGTATAATCCGAAATAACGCACATCGTATTTGGAATGTATTTCGTCGTCAATTTTGACTATTAAATATAAATTAATTTTATATTTAAAAATCCTCAAGGTAGTATCCTTGGCCCAATCCTTTATACAGCTTATACAGCTGACATCCCAACTCATCCTAATACTATCCTTACCACGTATGCTGATGATACATGTGTATTATCAGTCAACACCAATCCAGTTATTGCATCCCAAAGCCTCCAATCCCATATCACTGATCTTGAAGAATGGTTTCAAAACTGGAGAATTAAAATAAATTCTAAAAAATCGCATCAAATCACTTTTACCTTACGTCGTAAACCAATGACTTCCTGCCCTACAGTATCCTTTATTAATATCCCACTGGTGCCTGTAGAACAGATCCGATACTTAGGGTTGCACCTCGACAAACGATTAACCTGGAATCCTCATACAAGACTGAAAAGACAGGAAACCGCTCGACGTTTCAGGCTACTTCAATACTTACTAGACAAACGCTCTAAGCTCCCAATTAACTACAAAAGACTCATCTACATGACCATCATACGACCTATTTGGACTTACGGAGTAGAGCTATGGGGCTCCACTAAGCCATCGAATTCCTCTCGTATCCAATCCCTACAATCCAAAATCCTTCGTAAAATCCTCAATGCTCCTTATTTTGTTAAGAATAAAGTCATCCATAACGACCTTAATGTCCCTTTTGTTGCTGATTTGGCCCGAACCCGGTATCTATCCTTTCATAGCAAACTTCATTCCCACTCAAACCCTCTAGTTTCAAACCTAGCTTCCTCTTCAATTCTCGATAATCCTCCGAGGCGTCTGAAAAGAAGATGGCCACGTGACCTTCTTATTGAACTTTGATTTGAGTACTACCAGTGGGTAGTTTCTCTACTTGTCATTCTCATGTCATTATGTAACACGCATTCTGTTTACTTGTTGTATAGGTAATTGTAATACAGTTGTAAATATCAATAAATAAATTTAAAAAAAAATATTAAAAAAATTAGTATCTGTTCCGCAGGTTGTCTCTTCGGGTTGAGCTACAACAAGTGTTATATATTTATTGGTTTCCTTTTTAATATTCTCCAGTAGTACATGTTATCGCGATCTTTAGTAATGAAAAGAGAATTTAATTATGGAAAATGTGTATATGATTCATAGCAATATATGCATTTGAATAGCAATATTCTTTGTGCCAGAGCCTTGATAAACCTTTCTATGTATGTACATAGTTTTATTGCCTAGCATACTGCAATGTAGAGTAAATATTATTTGGCATGCTTCTTTTATTTTTATTTTTTTTACATGAAAATCAATTGTATAAACTTTTAATTATCTTTGTAACCAAAGACGAAATTAGTTGGGATAATACACGCTACCTAAACCCTGATTAATATATTTTTGTCCATCTAGTATACTTAATCATTTACAAATATAATTTTTTTATATGGAATTACATGTGATATTAATTTTACGGGCTTATATGTTCAATTTAATTTCATCAGGCGCAACCATCAATTTCCCACGACCGGGCGGTATTGCGGGAACGGTTTCCTGAAACCTTTGAAGGGGCAATTCAATTACTAGGATCAGTTAAAATTATTTCCGTTTACGACATTATTATTATTTTAATAATAATGCTATTTATAATTAATATAAATAATTATTAATTATTTGCATATAAATTACCCGTCATGAAACCATAAATGTTTCAACAAAAAGCATAAAGAAAATACAATTTTCTGTTTTCGATTTGGAGGGATTATATATATTTAGTTAAGGGTTTTGAACAGAACTATTTCATTGAATAACAAAACTAATCAGTTAGAAGTTTTAATGTAAAAATTATTTGAAAGTATGCTTCCGGAATTCCAAATTAAATAATAAAATGTTCCAGAAAGCTGTTAAATAATTGGCTTGTAATGAAGACAAGCATGAAAAATATTTAATACATATACTCTTAAAAACATTTTGTTGGTCCTTTTTTATTTGTTTTCTTTATATGTAATGTTGAATGCAGATAACATCGATTATAAATGATTTACTTCATAATTTCTTGGAAAAAGTGTCTATTTTTAAATCTATTATTTTGAACAAATAAAACATACGATATTCTCTTGTTTAACTCGGGCGTCCTCAAGATAATTCATTTAAAAATTCACGCAAATGAAGATCAAATGCAGCTCATCTCACATGAACAGTTCAACAGACTCTATCAGAAACAGGCAGTGCTCACAAGACGTTCAATAAAACACTCTATAATAAGTAATAATTTTGGCTGGAAATGTTTTTTTTTTACTAAATAATTTTTTAAAGGATTTACTTCCATATATATGCATAAGACGTGCATCGGAACCTCTTTTGAATGTCACTGATATGGTTACTATGGTAGCAGTATGGAGTATAGAAACCGGTTACACTCCGTTACATTTTTGTTGAACGGTTAAAGGAGATTAGTTTTGTAAATATTATGTGAAATATTCATTTCAATGTTTTTTTACAGAGTAACTCAGTTTAGATTTTTATTTCAACAATCCAAATGTATTATTTGAATATACCAACATTTTATGTATATATATAAACGCCTTGAAATTTTTGCTAATATAATCTTACTAATATTATAAATGTGAAAGTTTGTATGTTTGTCTCTCTTTCACGCAAAAACTACTGAACGGATTTGGATGAAACTTTACAGTAATATAGGTTATACATCAGAATAACACATAGGCTATAGCAAGCGCAGATTTAGGGGGGGCAGGGGGGCAGGTGCCCCTCCCCGACAGTTTTATAGGAACTGTGGAGAATCCATTGTAGTACATAATTAAAGGAAAATAACATGATCATAGTTGTTAAAATATCTGAAAGAACAAGAGTGAAACTATTTGTTTTGATATACTGCTAATCTTACTAATATTATAAATGTGAAAGTTTGTATGTTTGTCTCTCTTTCACGCAAAAACTACTGAACGGATTTGGATGAAACTTTACAGTAATATAGGTTATACATTAGAATAACACATGGGCTATAGCAAGCACGGATTTAGGGAGGGGCACGGGGGCACGTGCCCCTCCCCACCCCCTACAGTTTTAGAGGTACTGTGGAGAATCCATTATAGTACATAAATAAAGGCAATTCAGGAATTTAGCATCTTTAAATTTGCAGATAGGTCCTTTGTATGATTTAAGAAAGAAGTTTGGATAATTCTACCCTTATTATAATAAGGGTTCAAAGGTTGTATGGAATCCGTCAGTTTTGAAGTTAGACATCTCATATTTTGTACGAGTAACCTATAGTGAAAAAAATTAAATTATTTAAATAATTAAATTATTTATTATTTTAAATTATTGTTAAAGAAACAAGAAACTTTATGCGGTAGTCCAAATTCTATGCGAGCGAAGCCGCGGGCAGAAGCTAGTAAAACTATATTGTTTATATTTCACCATTATGGTCGTAAATATAAAAAAATGTTAACATCTCTTTTTGTTTGTATACTTTGAATATAAGAATGCTTTTTCATGAGTAATTTTTTATATTTCATATAAACTTCCTTCGTTTTTAAAATAAAAATTGTAAAAATTTATAATTGTGGGAAATTACATTCATAAGAGAGAAAATTTAATCAAGATCGTTTTGAATGTCAATTCTAATATCTCATTAAGCAAAAAGTCTTATTGATTTAAGCTGTGATTGGTACTAGAGATCTGAGGAGCTACGCCGTTTCTCATTGGTCGGAGATGTATTGACTTTCAATCAATGGAATGTAATAGTTTAGTGAGGGGGGTCCTGTGGCCAATGGCATTCATTTGCATATCAATGGGGACGCTCTGCAAATCGTCTCTTGTTCGAGTCCCGCCCGTAAAATGAAAAATGGCCCTAGTGCACTTAACCCTTGCATGTGTACTCGGTCCAATATCTCGCCTTGTAAAAGGAACATTCTTCATCATACGCCCATTGTGTTTTTTTTTCTTTTCCTTCTGAGGAAACGAACACATATTAATCACTCTCTAACTGTTGTCTGTCATTGTTTTTAAGTACCATAGCTATTGGTGTTCCAATTTTCGGAAAAGCTTTCACCTCCTGTATGTAAAGTTCATTTCAAACAGACCACTCCAAAATGAATCACTCTACCAAAGTTTAATTAAATCACGGACTGTTTGATGAGGTACTAGTACATATTTTAATAATGCTATATCAATGGAATAAACCTAGCAGAGAATGAAATACAATATAATGCATTTATCATTTTTACCCATGGAATTTAAAAATTTAATTTTTGTAGTAAAAACTTCGTTTTTTTTAAAGACGATTTTAGCGATTTTTGGTAGGGGATGAACTTGTATCTAACAGCAACATGCTCAAGAATGGAGACATCTGTATGAGTTATAAAATTTCTTTTAATCAACTTTAGTTTAAAGTTTAGAATTTCATTGATATAAGGATAATTATATTTATCTAAAAAATCGATTATAAGTTATCCAAATCGATACTAATAATAACTTAAAACATCAATAACTGCTTGAGATTTTCTTTTCTCTCTATATTTTAACTATATTTTAAACGTAATAGTTAATTCCTTGTTTTATGAAACGATTGAAAGTACAAATCTATGTATTATTGAAATTGACAATGATAATAAAAACGAAAATGAAATCTATGTAAATAATAATAACAGGTATAAATAATATAAGTATATAACCATTATTAATTAAATCAAATTATTGATATTTCGTATTGATTTTGTGCAACCGATTACATGGTCTGATGAATAAATAAGCTAATTGACAATATACATAATTATAATATGTTATTAATTGTTTTAATTTTTAAATATTTTTATTTTGAACAGAAAATATTTGCCCTGACAGGGATTCGGAGGATATATTGGATGAATATGTATTTATTTTGTAAACACCACGAAAGAATGAATTGAGAAATAGTAAAAATTGGGAGAAGAGATTTGAGAGCGCTGACACGGAGAGGCGGGAGACCCGGGTTCGAATCCCGGTCAGAGCAAATCTTTTCTCTTCAAAACAAAAGTATATAATTCATCCATTTCATTCTCCCAATCTTTAATATTTCCCAATTTATTCTTTTGTTGTTTTCAATCCATAAATCCATAAGCATCCAATATATCCTCCGTAAAATGTTTGTCGAACGAATCTTCAGCTAGAGAGAAGTTGGACGAAAATATTCTTTTACTAATACAAATATAGCGAAAAATCTTCAAATTTATAATCGGGTGAAGCAAAGGTAGGCACAAAGGAAAAGCCAGGAAGTCTGCAAAAATAATTAAGGATATTCGTCCTATGGTTAAGGATGTAGAGATAATTTCACGTAAAGTATGGGACAATTTAATTTTAAATATTAGTACCAAAACTGTAAAAAAACATTCTGAATTTAATATCATATGGACAAAATTTATTATAAGAAAGCTTTATATTAACTATATATAAGCACAGTTCTATCAGTTAGATAACTTATTTTATAAAAATAAAAAAAATCATTTTTATTTTTTAAAGAGAAAAGCTAGGCCCTCGACCGGGATTTGATGTCACGGTGAGACAAAGGTTCCGGGTTCAAATCCCGGTCGAGGGCCTATCTTTTCTCTTTAAAAAATAAAAATATTTATAACTCATAACAAATGACCAATATTTATAAAAAATTATTAATAATAATATGACGTAAGTCAATAAGATCCTAAATTAAAATTAATGTTCAAAGAACTTCGTTCTAGTGTATTCATCGCAAAAATGGCGGGAGCACACTGGGGCTTTAGGATCTAGGAGAGAAAAGGTTTTTCCTCGACCGGCATGGGCCTTGGATAGCTCAATTGGCAGAGCGATGTCACGGTGACACAAAGGTTCCGGGTTCAAATCCCGGTCGAGAACCTATCTTTTCTCTTTAAAAAATAAAAATATTTATAACTCATAAAAAATGACCAATAATTATAAAAAATCAAAAAAAAAATCATGTTCACTATTTTCACTTTCACAAACATCTCTGACAATATATGTTATATTTACATAATATTTTAGCGTTCGATTTGCAATGGAATATTATAGGAAAGCCGAGAATGGGCCAAAATATTCCTGCTGACCTGGAGTTGCCAGGTCGAGAAGATGCGGTGTTGTTAAAGGCAATAGGACTCTCGAGAGCGCCCTGTACCTGGCTAAAGGTACCTTGGAATACACAATCAGCTTCTAATGTCCCTCCAAAATTACCTAACATGATTTTTTTTTTTATATTCGACAACACCTTGAGTCGAAAACGCATGATAAAAAATTAAGATAAACAGGACACTGTTTATGATTATAGGCGTTTCAGGAACAATGTAATATAATTATAATAATAATAATAATAGCTTTATTCGGGATAACTCAGTGAGTAAATAGCTGAGTTGTTTATTGATGGTCTAGGTTCGAATCCGGGTGTGGTATATAAATTATTTAATGCATTAATAGCTACAGATTGATCCTCTGGGATCTGCAGATCCTTCAAAAGCTATAACAGGAGGTACACTTTACTGTCTCTAACATGTATTGAACCCTAGATCTTACACGGGTTGTAGTGGTAGACCGGGGTTTCGTCTGTTTTTACAGCTTCATTTACATAATTATCTATGGAAAATTCTATCATAAAAAGTGCAATTGAAATCAGTTCAAAACATCTATCCATTAGAGTACAATATTGATAGCACAAATAAAATGAATATAATGATAAATTAAAGATATAAGAAAATAAAATAGAACACATTAAGTATTTATTAATATGTATAACACAATACAAAAAAGTAGAGATATTTATTGTAACACTTCAACGCTTCACAATGTATTTATATAAAATTCAAAATAAACAAAGTAATGAATTCCAATATTCTGATAAGCGGTCCTACCTTTTAGGATGTCTGTCCTGTTATTTTACAAATTCCATCATAAGTATACTTCTAGTCAAGTTAGGGTTCAAAAGTATTTATCTCTTATTGATCCCCACAAGGGATGCCAATGTAAGTTTTGCATTTTTTGATTGATTAACTTTTATATGTTTGTCCTTCAACATTTAATATACGATTTAAACAAAAGCAATGAAGAAAGTTACTAGAATACTTAAAGTGAATAGAATTCTAATAATTTTGATTACAGTCCAATTGTTTCATATGTAAGTCTATAACAATTTCAACAAGAATGTAAAACTAAATTCAACTTGATTGTAAAAAGTTAAACTATTAACTTTCGTTTTTGTGTTAATAAATCAATAAATTATATAAAACAAGCGACCCACCTCAGCTTTGCATAGTATGCCTACATAATTTGTCTGTGTAATGTATTTTTTTTTTTATCACTTACCGGCCACTAAGGACCACGCCAATATCATTGGTTAGGCTTCTTTGGCCGTCTTGGTTTTTTTCTTCCCATCTCAGCTAATGTACTTAGTTATATAGAAATTATAAAAATAAAAACAAAACCAAACATTTCTTTATATACGAAATTATTATCTTGCACATTAGATAATTGCACGGAATTAGGCAGCTTCTTCGGTGAAACCCATCGATATTCCAACCCATTTACACAAAACCTCGACAAATTCTATACCTAAACCTTCCTGGTGAATCACTCTATCTACTGGTGAAAACCGCATGAAAATCCGTGCAGTAGCTATTGAGTTTACCGCGAATAAACGCGGCCCAGGACTTTGTTTTATAATGTGTATAGATTAACATATAACTTTAATTTGAAAATTGACTAAATATAGGTATACAGTCACATATTAATGTGACCACCAAGAAAGATTGCTTTCTTTTTGATTTTTCCTATTTTTTTTTATATAATACTTTCCCGTGTCTTAATAAATTGCTGTTTTAAGTAATGGCAACACTGTTATAAGTTTCTTAAAGTATTTTTTTTTTAGTAATGATAGTAGTTTATGTACAGACATTTTGTTTTGCGAGTGACGGCGTGCATAATTTGTGTTAAAAATTTTTGTAGGTTTATTGTTTTTTTTTTTCATTTAATACAGGTCGAATTTGGTAAGTTCAATATTGATTTATAATTTTTATCATATATTTTAACTATTTTGAAAGTTTTTTTTTCATCAATATGTAAAATAGGGTGACATCACAAAATATTAAAAACAAAACAAGATTTATTTTCGAAACTATTTTTTTCAATTTTATAGTATTAACAGATAACTAACTTACCCGTAAAACTAACATTTAAACTCGATTTACATCATTACCCATACAAAAAGATAATGCAAACATGTAACAAGAACGACTCTATCCAGTGGGCACATTAATATTGCCACGGACTGTAAATATCCCATCTGCAAAGTTATGCCCCAGAAAGTGACACATAAAATATTGTAGACTTTTATGATTATTAGAATGATTTCTTGTTATTAATGTTATGGTAACAACTCAAGTGTAGTGGTTTTTACTTGCCTATTAACCTTATTTAAGCCCAAAAGGATCACATCGACCAAAACGAAGAAAAAAGGCAGGAACACGGTAAAGTGCCTCAGGAAATAGAACCGGTGCTGCTACCTGTTTTATATAAATTAAACCATGTGTACATTTTCATTAGAAGAGACCTAGGTGTAATTTCAATGGGTCCCAGTAGACCTATATTGCAGCATTAATGGCCTAAAGTCAGTTTTTGTCATTAGATGGATACAAATTGTTCTATTTTTTAAAATAAATAAACAAAATTATTTTTTGGCGTTTTGGGTAAAATATTATTCCTTTTATAGAAATAACGCATTATATAGAAGTGCGTTCCATAAAGTGGTTGGCTCTGTAGAGACTGTTACTTTCTCGTACGAGGTGAAAGCTTTCAAGTAGGCCTACCTTCTGTTATTTCTATAAGGAATTTGTTATTATAACTGTAGTATGTTATATTTAAATGCAGTGGTGCCCAAATACATTCGGTTGCTATGTCTACAGTCCTGTTGAAGAGGTGGTTAAGTCTAATTTTATACAATGAGTTTCTGAAATGAGTTTCTTCTACTTATGTAAGCGGAATTGAGTTATTTTCGTAATTAATTAGGGACTAAGTAAGGCATTGGCTTGAAAAGGAGTTATTGTTTATATTATAGCTCAATTTAAAGGCAAAAACTACGAGAATGATACGATTCCGGTAATCTGAAAGAAATTACCTCCCTCTGGACAAAATCCGACTTCACCAATTATTCACCGGGGCTGTAGATATTATCTGCCTACTTAAATAACAAATTTGTACCATAATAGATTTTAAAAAATGGAAAGATGGCGAGTTCAAAGTTCGCCGAGTGGCCTTGCCAGGCACTCCTTAAAAATCCTTACCCTAAATGATACTGGATAGCTAAAATTTAGAGCTCCCATTGTTGCATCGTACGATTAGCCATAGCAACATAAAGTGACGTTAAAGAAACAAACAAACATAATTCAAAAACTTATATATGTGTTTATATATCAATTGTAATCAATTTTAAAAAAGTGTAAATCTAACATATTTCCAACGACTTTCTGTCCTCCTGGATCGTTTAAATAACATCCCACTGATTCCTGTAGAACAGGTCCGGTACTTAGGACTACACCTTGGCAAATGCTTAACTTGGAATCCTCATACTAGACTGAAACGACAAGAAACAGCACGCCGTTTCAGGCTACTTCAACATTTATTAACGCCCTAAGCTCCCATTAATTACAAAAGACTCAATCATTGGACCCATCTGGACTTACGGAATAGAGCTTTGGGGCTCCACTAAGCCATCGAATTCCTCTCGTATTCAATCCTTACAATTTAAAATCCTTCTTAAAATCCTCAATGTTACGAACAAAGTAATCCATAATGACCTTAATATCCCGTTTTTTGATGATTTGGCCTGAATCCGATATCAATCTTCTCATGACAAACTTCATTCCCACTCAAACCCACTAGTTTCAAATCTGGCAACCGCAATTCCTTGTATACCATTTTTTCATTATGATAAAATTATATATTTAATAATATATTATTATTGTAACTGAATTATTTGCTCTTTTCATGTTATTTCCTGTAAAACTTCGGTTAATCTCCCAATCATGGCCTATATATCTTTTTTAGCGATCCTTTTTCATAATAATATTTTTAAATAGAAGCAAAAAACGACTATATAAATGTTCACACTGGATGTTTGCCCAACTGGATGAAAAACATTAACTACAATAAACAAATAAATAAAAATAAATATATTTTAGAGAGAGTTTGAGTTTTCCAATTATATATAATAATTAATTTACCTTTGTTGAGGTTATGCTCTTTCACAATAATACATTTTTGAAATTGTACAATCTTAAAATAATTTCAACAGCCTTTGATTAGATTAAAGTTATAAACTAAAACGATTTTTATCATGAGTCCAATAGTTTAATAATAGAATCGCTACAATTAATATAATTTAGTAATAGAGACGTTCAATGCACACATTGATTTTTTATTTTTTTATTTAGATATACATTATTGAATTATTAAAATCTGCCACTTGTGGGAAATAAGTAATACTGCTATGTAAGTATACAATCATTCCATAAAAACAAATCAAAAATAAAATAAATAAATGTAATAAAAATACATACATGCGGTTTAAATAACAAAAAAACAAAATAAATGCGAAAATTTAATAAAAAAAAAAATCACACACACATTGGTTAACCCCATAAAAAGTGGAGAAATGAGCGAAAATAGTTTGCATTGTTTTTCAAAATTTCCTTCATAGTATAAATTCAAATAAATATTGTATTATGCATAAATAAAGTTGTAACTTTCATCTAAAAGTAGGTATATAAAATTAATGAGAAATACTAGCCAAAAAGCTATTGTCAGAGATGTTAAATTTTTATGTGATCGGTGGAGTTAATAGATTTGGCAAGTGAAGAAAGTAGTACATTTAAATTTAGTGTTATTTTTTTGTAAGTTTCTTATCACGGAAAAAGTTAATTATTAGATATTTTTATTACAAATTTTCCATTAAAATTAATATTAACAGTTTTGTTGTTGTTGTTTGTTCATTTAACGTCACTTTATGGTGCTATGGCTAATCGGACGATGCTACATTGGGAGCTCTAAATTTTTCCTATCCAGGTTTAATTAGGATAGGGATTTTTAAAGAGTACCTGACATCGTACAGGCTCGGGACCCCCGTTTTAACGTCCCTTCCGAAGGACGGCGTAACTAAGGATTTTTTACTCCCTTAAAAAATCCTAGGGCCACCTGCCGGGCTACGAACCCGCGACCTTGGGTTTAGTAGTTTGTTACGCTAACCACTAGACCACAGGTGACCTTTTAACAGTTTTGTTATGTTATGCTATTATGATTAATTCATCAGCAGTATACGTGTAAATGGTCTCTTCTTCATCAGCTGTATGTGAGGGATCGTCATTCCGATTTCTTCGAAAGTTTTTAAAGTAATTTGTTTAACAGGAGGAATTTTAGCTGATCCATCATGTCTCTCCTTTTTCCCCTTGTTACAGATCTACCTTTAGGGTATAATAAAGGCTGATCTACATTTTTGAAACTTTGTGGTCTATCTTCCATAGGCCTACAAGATTTCCTTAGATTGCATTAAATTTTTATTCTTCATTATAGTCATATTTTAATTGGATCTTTCTAACTAGATAAAATTAATCATTTATCGCTTGCTAGTGCGTTTAAATGTTATTATTGCAACCGTTTGCATTAGACTATGGAGTTAATCAAAATTACCTCTGAAAAAATATTTATTATTCAGTGGCTAAAATTTGTTAGTCTTTTATTTGTGTTAACCTTTATTGTTTGGAAAATATTTTATTAATATAAAAAGTTATGACTATACCAAGTGATTTTACACTTAAATTTAGTATTTTCCAAATAGTGGAGTTAGTGTGCATCATAATAACATGTGTCAATAACATTTAATTTAAAAATTAGGCAGTTTTTTTTCTCATCCTTCAAGATTTTATTTATTATTAATTACATTGCACAATTGATAATGAACTACTTATAAATTTATAACATCTTCTGCCACCCTTCTCTGGTATTTCAAGGTTTTATGCATATTTACTAAGTCAGCTGTGGGCGGTGAATTGAGTCGCAATATTATTTATTACAGCATATTTTCATGCTGAGATATTAACTTTCTTCGGGACCATAGAATTTTATTAGTATATAAAACGTTAATTAAATTCTTGCAATTCCTGTTTCTAGTCTGTTGATGTAAATGAATTACGGTTTAATTCTTCTTAGAACATTATATTTTTCAAATATTTCACTATATTTTGTCCCAATACTTAACTGAAATTTTATAGAAATATTAAATTGTTGATGTAACGATACAAGTTCGTAATATTTGGGCTTTAGTGCCATGCTATTTATTAGTATTTAAGATTTTCCTAATATCTATTAATTATATTATAAATTAATACATTCCACAAAAATATGAATTTTATTTCTTGTATAATTTGCTACAATTCACAAAATTACATGCTATACCAAAACGAAAATATGAAATACTAGTTTGCTTGAGTAGTTTAAAACTCTTGTTTCCTTTTTTTAAAGGACTTTCATTATTTTAAAGCTGTGTCATCTTTTCTACAGTCCAGTTGCCGACAGCGTGGCTTTTCATATCTCCCAGAAGGACCTTTTTATTTTGGTAAATCATTTTTTACGATTTCTCGCTTTTTGTTAATTTTATTTTTTTTAAATTCTCAGTATGAAATATTAATCGTTTTTATGGAATATTGTTTTCTAGAAATAGATTTGTTATCTCGGGAAGGATTCAGATCATGTCATTCATGAGTTCTATGCTGAAGGTTCCGGAGTTAACATTCGGCTTTAACAGATAAATTAGTTAACTTTTAACAGCCACGAATGGACTCCTGGGGTTCTCCCATCCTCTATAACGTGGGGACTCTTAAATAGGAGGAAACCCCCCACCACGCGTGTAATCATAAACATGAACTAAACCCAAGACTCATCATAGATTGTAAATGTTCAGGTTTTTCCTATTGTATATACAGATATGGTTTCTATTTACACTCTATATCATAGACAGTGATTGATAATAAGAGGAACATTAGAATCGGTGATTTAATTGAAAATACCTCTTTTAAAGCTCCAATCAAGTTATCAAGCTTCGCTAAGTAGGGTGTATATATAAAAACAAAAACCTGTACCACTACAACCCATGAAGGGTCTGGGGTTTAGTACATAGTAGAGACTGTACTGTTTCATGGACTACGGTTCTGCAAGGAGGTGACTTGTCCTTGGTCACGCTCAACCGCCAGATTTTCCCCCCTTATTTTGAGTACCCTATTTTTATAATATTTTATAGAGGCTGGGCGGGCCCCTGGAGGGTCTTAGGTCCTATATGATCCATCTCCCGCTGCAAACAGACTAAATAAAAGTCATTGCCTGCAGCGGATTCAGATCATGTCATTCAATTTCAATCTCATTTTTTCTATAGTATTTCCAAGTCTATTTGAACCTTTTCCAAGTCAACTGTAACCTTTCACAAATCAAATGCTGCCCTTTCCAATTCAAATGTAACCCTTTCCAAATGAGTTGAAACCCTTTCCAAAGCAAATGTAACGCATTCCATTTCAATTGTCACGCTTGAAAAGTTTTAAAAATTTAATATAATTTTAAACGAACAGTGTTATTTTACTTTCTCCTTAGGAATAAACACTTTTTTTTTAAAATGTCTTAATTTTTACTTCAGTTTAAATTTTTTCATTTTTTTTTTATTATTTACTTCTTGAGAAAAACAATCAAGTTTTTATTTTATATTTTTTACATTTGAAGTTGTAAAGCATTAAATTTGTTTTGGAAAGGGTAATATTTGAATTGGAAAGGGTTGCTTGTGACTTGGAAAAGGTTCAAATAGACTTAAAAATGCTGTATCTCGGTTTCCGAATTTAACAATAATTTATAAACATTAATTTTTTGTCTATGGAATCGTCTCTACGTTATATAAATAAGGAAAATATTTTCCTGCCATTTTCAAGGTTTTTCTCTAAATATTTAAGATTTCTAAACCAAAAATCATTTATATTTCGGAAAATGTAAGTACTATTCATATTAAAAACTACATATAACTCATTTTCGTTGGTTGATTCGTTTTGTCTTAATGACATCGACATAAAAATCGCTTGAATGATCTACAAACATTAAAAATTATTACGCAATTAAAATCATTATGAGTGAAAAACAAGCTCTGACCTCATCATCGGTTTCATGATATGTAAATTAAATTTCTCTTTTTTTATTGTTAATTTAATCGTTAATTATTTACCGTTGTCAATTAATTTACTTTCCACCCTCTTACTTTTTACCATGCTTTCACCCGGTGCTTTTACCCGTTATTATGTCCTACATCACTCTTCGATACCAAGTTATGGGTTGCGGTGTGTAGTCTGCAAAACTATAAAGATCCACCTGATGATGATAGCTAAACTATCATAAAAGGAGACGCTATTATAACGGTAAACCTATAAAGTAGTAAAAGAGTTTACGACCATAAAGTAGCATATGAGCCCAGAAAAAATGAGATTATTTATAATCTTATATTCATAACTAGAAAATGTGAAAAAACAGTACTTTTGTGTTCTCTTAACTTACTTTACCTTTGTGTTAGCATTAACAGATAAATAAGTCAATCTGTTAACAGCCATGGATAGCCCCTGGGGCTCTCCCAGCCTCAATAAAGTGGGTACCCTTAAATGGCGAAAAACACGTCAGTTGGGCATGATCTCGTACGATTTCTACAGAACCGTTTTCCTAAGAACAGTACAGTTTCTACCACGTACTGAACTCAAGACTCCTTTTGGGTTGTCGTGGAAAGTATTTTTTTTAGCTATACCTATCTACATATTTACCATTCCGAAAATCCTGCCTCAAACCCACTCGCTGGCAGACTTTTATTTAACCTGTTAGAGGCCGGAGATGATCATACAGGATCTAGGACCCTCCTGGGGCTCAACCAGCCTCTATAAAGTGTGTATAAAAAATCTGGTGGTTGAACGAGATCTAAGACAAATCATCTCCCTGGGCAACCGTTGTCCATGAAAAAGGACTGTTTCTACCAAGTACAGAGTCCCAGACCCGTCACAGGTTGTTGCGTTGTTTTTTATTTATTTATATTTAAATAGAATTCTGGAATCTCTTAACGTCTTCTAAAATTTTAGTTAAGATATTACGATATATTATATGATTGTGATATTATATCATACTAGCTTTTGCCTGCGGCTTCGCTCGCGTTGAATTTGGTCTGCCACATAAAATTTCGTGAAAGAATATTTTAAATAAATAATTGATCCCGTAGAAGTTATTTATTTAAAATATTCTGACGCGAAAACAGACCAGCAAGCAGCATAGTCTACTTAGGTGTCACACTAGACCGACACCTGAAACTAGCCTACCACTGCAGGAAGAAACTCAGGGCGGTTCGGACCAAGTCTTACAGACTTAACCATCTGCTTACAGCTCCTAACTTATCCCTCCGCCTCGAGCTGACCATCTACAAAAGCATCATAAGACCGGCGGTCCTCTACGGAGCACCACTTTTAAGTACCATCACACCGGCGACAGCAAAAAAAGCTCCAACAGTTTCAGAACGGCGTAATACAACGCATAGTGGGACAACGACATTAAACAAAACAAAAATGGACCTCCTAAACACTACTCTCGACTTACCGACAGTCACAGACTTCATAAAACGCAGACACACATACAGTACTAACCCTCTTTTCAGGACACTCACCCCAGCAGGACGGTCACAAACGTGGCAAGATCACGTTCAAAGTCTCAGCCTGAACTGAGAAATAAATAAAATAAACAATAAAAGGAAAAGGACACGGTGTGCCCCATCATCGGAAAAATCCAAAGTTAAGAAATAAAGAAAGAAATTAGAATCTTCCGTTTTCTCATCCTCCCCTTAAAATTTGCGCAGTACAGTAAAAGAGATTCCTCTCCAACCTAATCCTAATCCAGATTAGAAATCTTCAAACTTATAGGGGCTAAGAAAAAAAAAAAAATTTTTTTTTAACTATAAGTTACTCGTACATCCAAAATTTCAGACGTCTAACTTCAAAACTGACGGATTCTATACAATCGTTGAACCCCTATTATAGTGAAGGAGAAACCCTTGGGGGTGGAATTAGCCGAATTTCATTCTTAAATTATACAAAGAACCTATCTGCAAATTTCATGATGCTAAGTTCCTGATTTGCCTTTAATTATGTAATATAATAAATTCTCCACAGTACCTAAAAAACTGTCAGGGATCACGAGCCCCCCCATAAATCCTTGCTTGCTATATAGCCTATGTGTTATTCTGGTGTATATCCTATATTACTGTAAAGTTTCATCCAAATGCGTCCAGTAGTTTTTGCGTGAAAAAAAAAACAAACATGCAAACTTTCACATTTATAATATTAATAAGATGATAATTTTATGATTATATTCCGATATTTGTATGCTGCTGAAGTGAGGTTTACTACCTTCCAATATATTTACATCTACCTAAGAGGATCAATACTTACGTATTCACTGAATCCCAGACCTGTTCACTAGTTGGAGTGGTACAGGTTTTTTTTTGTTAGTTCGGAAGATAGAGTGCTTAGTTCTATGCTGAAGGTTCCAGAGTTAACATTCGCCTTTAACAGATAAATTAGTTAACTTCTAACAGCCATGAATGGACTCCTGGGGTTCTCCCATCCTCTATAACGTGGGGACCCTTAAATAGGAGGAAACCCCCCACCACGCGTGTAATCATAAACATGAACTAAACCCAAGACTCATCATGGATTGTAAATGTTCAGGTTTTTCCTATTGTATATGCATATATGGTGTCTATTTACACTCTATATCATAGACAGTGATTGGTAATAAGAGGATATATAAAAAAAAAACTGTACCACTACAACCCATGAAGGGTCTGGGGTTCAGTACATGGTAGAGATTGTACTGTTTCATGGACTACGGTTCTGCAAGGAGGTGACTTGTCCTTGGTCACGCTCAACCGCCAGATTTCCCCCCATATTTTGGGTACCCTATTTTTATAATATTTTATAGAGGCTGGGCGGGCCCCAGGAGGGTCTTAGATGCTATATGATCCATCTCCCGCTGCAAACAGACTAAATAAAAATCATGGCCTGCAGCGGGATTCGAACCAGGATTTCCGGCATGGCAGCTCAGTGCTCTACCACTGAGCCACTCCGCTCCCATATGTGGTATATAAGTATGTTAAAACTTAGCTTACCTCCAAAATGATTAATTCTATAAAACATTTCAACAGTTTTTCAGTAATAATTGAGTCACTCATATCCAAATTGTCCTTTATCCAATTTTTTTCGAAATTGTGTTACTGTTATATGCCATGACTATATAGCTTTTCCTGAGAAATTAACAAAATATTTAGTTTCTTTAAATCAGGTTTAAATATAGGTTTTATTTTGTCGTTTACCAAAATTGTCAGCTGATGGATAAAGTACGATTTATAATGTTAATTATATAAGTATGTCATCAAAATATGGATAAAAAACTGTTTTTAATGCAAAAAAAAACGTTCCAAGTTGATAAGCGTATTGTCATTTTCCGCTTATTCGATCTAATAACCGAGGCTATTCTTTTAGAATTGTATGCTGTAAACTGTTTTTTCCGACGATAGGGTATAGGCCTATCAGTCAACCCCCAACTTGGAGGACCGTTGTACTTGATTTCGAGGGTATCCCCCTAGACAGGTTGCCTTTACTGAAGCTCGAAGACTACGGCTTGGAGCCCCGTCCGCTCCCGAACTGCCATTTCCTGCATTCCGTTATGGTTATACCGCCATTCCTCGGTACCGCCTCTGTTAGCAATCCCCAGGGAGCACCACGTGGAGGTAGAGGTCGGATTTTAAACCCCCAAAAAAATTTTTTTTTAAGAAATGAAATACATATTGAAAAACTAAGAAACATTGTAATTGGAATCATAATTTTTATGAATGCTTAGACTCTTGACTGCTTAAAAAAGAATTGTTATCAACTAGATAAATTGAATATCAAAAGTTATAGTAATACATACTTATTATTTAAATAATATATTTGTGTGGGCTTGAATCAATCCGTCAGAAGAAAATGGAATAATAAAGAGGAACTAGAGAGAGAGAAATGCTTTATTTGTTTTAAATGCTGTCCAACTATATTGGTCACGTGTGGTCTAGTGGTTAGCGTAACAAACTACTAAGCCCAAGATCGCGGGTTCGTAGCCCGGCAGGTGGCCCTAGGATTTTTTAAGGGAGTAAAAAATCCTTAGTTACGCCGTCCTTCGGAAGGGACGTTAAACGGGGGTCCCGAGCCTGTACGATGTCAGGTACTCGTTAAAAATCCCTATCCTAATTAAACCTGGATAGACAAAATTTAGAGCTCCCACTGTAGCATCGTCCGATTAGCCATAGCAGCATAAAGTGACGTTAAATGAACAAACAAACAAACAACTATATTGGATTGCCGTAATACACAGCATACTGGTCAATCCATATTGGACATATTGTACATTATAATTTGTTTGTTTTAAATGCATACTTAAAAACTACAGTATATCCGATATGGCTTGATCAGTATTTTTTTTTCTTCCTTCCTCCTTCCTTCTTTCATTCATCCCTTTTTTTTTTCTTTATATACAAGAAAATAAAGAAAATATATTAAATATTAGCATGTCGGACATCAGCTACTACATATATGATGATTAATTATCCACAGGAAGTCAAGAACAATATTCTCGGCGAGCACCATCACATCCCTGCCATTGACACCCAGGTCATCGAGGAAGCTCCATGTTCTTTTCGGAATCGTTCCGCGAGACCCAAACCAGAGGCCTCTCACGGTGAACTCTCTCTCTCCGAAGGTCTCGCGTAAACAAACTTAACTCTCGTTCGTTTTATTTTTACTAGATACCGCCATATTGTCGGTAAAGTATTTTAATAAAAAAAATATTATATTTCGTATTTGAAAAACAATCGATGTTTTATGATCAACAATACAGATTTTGACTGAACACTATCTAGATGAATTTTTTTTGAACCTCCTTTCTTTTATTAAATTTCAATTACAATATATATAATAATATAATAAGTACAAGCATAACCTACATCCTTCTATTACCCTTAGGTATGTCAAAGTAATAAATCTATCTAGGTGAAAAAATTAATCTGTAGATATATATTTGTTCTTGTAGTGAAATAACATGGGAACAAAAAATATTATAAAAACCTTCCTTAAGGGAAAACCGCTACTGAAAATTGTCAAGCTCCCAACGTTTTTTCCTCAGGATTAATCTAGCATGTCGCCATGAAAGCGAGTTAGATTTTTTTCCTCCTAAATCATTAAAAAACAAATTCCACAGAATAATGCCTCTCTATTATACAAAACATTTTTTAGTTGTGTGATAATTCTTTCAGCGCTGCCTAGCAACAGAGCGAGAACTACTGTTTAATTAGTCTTTTGTCCTGCTGAATCACAGTTAAATTATAAATATTTTTTTAAATTAGCATGTCGCAAAGGCACTGTTACTAACGTCTTTAAGCCATTACACAAAGTATAGCAATACTTTTTGGGTATTAATCGAATGAATCGAATTAATAAATGAATCGATTTAAAAAACAAAACTCCTCATTCCAATATTTCGATTTTCGATACGTAGAGTGCAGTGCTTAAATAAGATTTAACCTTTTTGCTTATTTACTATACATTTTTTTAATCTATATAGAAAATCTGAAATAATTAAAAAACATTTTATCATTTTATTTAATACATAATACTGAATATCTCAAAGCAATACAATGTTGGTATTTATATATTAAAAGTTCACTTCCTCATACTAGACTGAAAAGACAAAAAATTGCTCGACGTTTTCGCCTACTTCAACATTTACTGGACAAATGTTCTAAGCTCCCAATTAATTACAAAAGACTCATTTTCATGACAGTTATCAGGCCTTTTTGGACATATGAAATGAGCTTTGGGGCTCTACTAAACCATCCAATTCTTCTCTTATCCAATGCTAACAATCCAAAATCCTTCGTAAAATTCTCAATGCTCCTTATTATGTCACAAACAAATTCACCCATCATGATCTTAATATCCAATATGTTGCTGATTTGGCCCAAACTATATACCTATCCTTCCATGACAAGCTCCATACACACTTGAATCCTCTAGTATCTCAACTTGCTTCCCATACTATTCCTGATAACCCTCTGAGGCGTCTGAAAAGAAGATGGCCTCGAGACCTTCTACTATAGAACTTTATTGGAGTGCTACCGATGGGTGTTTTCTCCACTTTTTTTTTTTTTCGTTTTCATGTCATTTGTTCATATTAGCCAATTTACTTGGTGTAATATCATTACAGTTCTAATTATCAATAAATTAATCAAAAAAAAAAGTTCACTAGTGGGTTACTAAAGTGAACTTCAATTCATAGAATAATATCAAGATACCTTTACTAAAACGCTAGGTATCTATTGCATTATAATTAATAATAATACAGAATAAAGAATTTTAACTTTCTTATGCTTAAGTTGTCCAAGAGACCTACGAACTTAGGAATACATCCGGACAGACATCACTGCTTAATAAGTATATATGGATTTAGTAATGACCCTTATTATGAATATATTCAGTAAAGATAATGTAAAATAATTAAAATTCATTAAAACCATCTTGTTGAATAAAAAAAATCCTACCGTTTCATGGGCTGTAGTTCTTGGATTTTGTAGATAGTCTAGACTATACTATTTCTACGCCAATTTTATTTCGCTGAGATTTTTTCCCTATTAAGGGTATCTACTCTAAAGAGGATGAGTGAGATTGGTATAATAATAAATCTGAATTTTATTTATTTTGTTCTTAGGATTATATAATTTCCTTCAATACAATAATATAAATCCTTGATTATGGGAAACTTTTCAGAAATTTAATATAAAATTTGTGTTATAAAAATACATTGACAGATCAGAAATGTCTCGAGGGCACGAGGAGAAACGGTGAACTCCCTGAAATATTTTCTTTATCGATGCGAATCAAGGTCGGGACCTACCCGAGCTACCTCTCGGTTAAAAGCATTCATTTGTAA
Source organism: Arma custos (assembly GCA_037127475.1). Classification (NCBI taxonomy): domain Eukaryota; kingdom Metazoa; phylum Arthropoda; class Insecta; order Hemiptera; family Pentatomidae; genus Arma; species Arma custos. The sequence goes on from CM073765.1 coordinate 13,698,544, forward strand.
CCTTTTTGCTGCTCCATTTATTCCTTCTGATTTTCCACTTTTCCTTTATTTTATTTGTTTAAATGTTATTCAATCTGTTCATATATAAAAAAAATTAAAATATAGTAATAAAATTTAACATTTTAATTATAATTTAAAAATATTTTTGTGTATTTCGATAAAAAATGGTAAATTTATATCATAATTATGCGTTTTAAAAGTAATTTTTTTTTTCAGTATTTACTAAGATATGAAATTTATTTATGATTAATAAGGCATACAATTCAAAATATTTCATTTAAATTGAATCATATGGTCATAAGTTAAAATGAAAATGAGCAAAAAATTCTTTAACAGACGTACCATAATTATCAGTAGCCAATTGGAACTATACAAAAACAAAGTTCTAAGTTTCTAAAATACTGAAATTATATGTTATAGATAATATTCGTATGTATTACGATTAAAAATGACCCATTTATAATTAATTTTAGGTTATACTTAGATGTAGTTGAAAATTATAATTAAATTGGCGAAAAAACAGTATCATATTTAATGTTATATTTACTTATATTACTGGGCTTAATAAAAAAAAAACCTGGTAGTTACACAGTCTCTACTATGTAATTAATTCAATACCCGTTATGGGCTGTAGGTACAGAAGTTTTAAAAATAATTCTAATGTTTATAGCAACAATTATACAAGATATTATTAGTATTGCGGCTCCATAAGAAATATATTAAGAATATATTTATTATAATGCAATTAGGAAAAACCACAATGCAAAGCCTTATGTTTCAAAAATACACTCACTTACCAGTCGACGTTTCGCCTATTCAGATTATCAAGATTATCAAGATATACATTGTCTGTATTTATATTATTATTGATTGGCGAAGAAGGGTAAGTTAGGCTTCTGTAAAACATAAACTCCTTAAGTGTTTGTATATTGCCTTCTTTTGCTTTAATGTATGATTGAGATTGTCGTCACTAATTGGAGAGTCTGCTAGTTATATATATATATATGAGATGTGCTGCATTTCAATGCTTTAGTGCACATTATAGTTAAGTGCCGAAAACAAGATTTTACAGGAGTCAAATTTGATAATAATTTAACATAAGAAATACAGTTCAAGTTTAGGCACACAATGTATTTATGTGACTTTCAGAGCTTCTCCATTAATTTTATATCAACATATGAACTATGACTTCCTGATCACAACTTTACAATATTATTTATATAACAAAACCCATTTTTGAAAAATTGGCACTTAATACCTTTGTGAACTAATGCAACGATTTTATCTGCATTGATGTGATTTTTTTATTTAAGTCCTGATAATGTTTGAATTGGCGAAACGTGGATAAGTTATTTTATAGGCAATTAAGACTTTATTTTTGTATTATCTCAATTGCTTTCTAATAATTATTTTATGTCTATTTTTTGAGATTTAGCTGATTTTTTTTTCTATAAACATAAATACTTTAAATAATTTTCACCACCTAAATCTTTTTTTGCATTAAACCTAACTCGTGATATTGGCCTTTATAAATCATCATATATCTGGGTTATTTTATCTAAGTCCTGCGGCTTTACCGAGTGGATTTACTCAGCTATCACTGGTTTTTAATACCGAGCACGCAGTTACTATGGAAAAAGAGGAAATTTTTTTATTGATTTAAATGCCTTCTCTTTAAATTAAAAATTTATAAAGTTGAAATCATAACTTTACTTTATATCTTAGATAATACTAAAAAAGAGTTTTTTCATTTCACAATTAAAACATACATAGAAACTAATATAACACTATACTTAAGAATAATTTACTTAATAATTATTCTCTATTTTTTCAATAGTTTAAAGATGTATAGCTTTGATGTTTTCCAGTAGCTTTAAAATAATTATTTTACATATCTTTTGAGGATTTGAGGTTCTTTTCCCCATATTCAATTTTGGTTTTTTATACCTAAATTAATTTGAATTTTTGAAATACATAATAAATCTGTAGATAAACTTTGATGGTTTAGTTTTTTGAATCATTTTGAAGACTGAGACTTTTTCCCCCCTCATTATTTTCCAATTGCAATCTATTGCTATATTTAATAGCCTTAAATATATTTTAAATAATCTAATTGATTTTGGGATGCCAGAGTAAACATTTAAGATGTTTACTCAAATTATTATTTCTAACTTTATTCTTAATTGGACACTTTTCCAGAGGTATGTTTTGTGTTTAACAGTTTACTAATTATTTAAAGTGAATGGTAAATCCTGGAGACAAATAACCTTGTACTTTACTGAGCTCCCGTTTAAATAATAATTAGGTACGAATATACATTTGCCTAAAAATTACTTCAACTAATGCAAGGAAAGATAATCGCTGCCATACCATATTAAAACCATGTCTATACTTGGACAGAAGTGGAATATGTTAACTGATTATTATATATTGCTATGTACTGATGCGGGCGGCACCATGAAAGGGATGCTGAGGGGGGGAAATGTGTCATGTCGGGACACATGAAAGGGAATATGTTTGGGACAATGAACAGACCCTTGGTCCCCTTATGCTTTTATGGTCCAAGATGGTGGAGAAGGAATGAGAGGGGGAGAGAAGAAAACTCTTGAAATAGGAGGCTGAAGAAAGCACTCGAGGGATAGACGGCAGAGAAGGAAGGAGGTACTCTGGAGACGAAGAGAGAACAGGAAGGAGGTACTCTGGAGATGTACAGCAAGGAGGAGAGATCTGACAGAAGATAGAGAATCCCGGAGGCAGCACGGCGAAGAACGACCAGTAACCCAATCTACCCCTGTCCACAGATAAGTTTAGTTTATTTCCTGTAATGTATTTTATGGCAATCCTTTTTGTATATATTAAAATCTGAATCATTAACCTTGTTGAAATTGAATAAATAAACGATCTTTATTATAATTCTTTTGGTGCTTACATACCCCAGATACACTATTAGTTTATTAATAATTTATTGAAGGTATAATAGATAAGTAAATTGGTAAACACAAGAATAGACCTTTGGAAAGGAACCCAATTAAGATTAAGGAATATAAACAATAATTTGAGTACTCATCCTAAATGAGACTTTGGCATCCGAAATATCAATATATATACTCAAGATATATTTAAGAGTAGAAACATAGCAATATGTAGGTTAAAGATTATATAATCACAAATATTGTAATTATTTTTATTATGCAGGGTTATCCTTATATAATTATCGGATAGTGGTTTTCAAGAAGGATAATTCTATTAAGTAATATTTATTACCAATCCCCTGGTTTTGCTTGATATAATTACCTAATGGAAGCGATGGTGGGGGGAGGTGGCGAGGAAGTGCTTTGCGTAATTCTTACGCGAACGCTACAAATTTAATTAAGTCGTGACTTAAGTTCTACGCTACCAAGAATAGCAAATGTAAGAAAGTGTAGGGACTAAAGGGAGTATAAATAAGCAAATAGCATTTTTTTAAATAATACTACTAATAATAAATCCAGTGTTTATTCTGGGGCCTGTATACTTAGCATAGTAACACATAACAAGAAATATGTACAATAGGATTAATGAGTCAAATAAAATTAGAATTTAGTGAATTTATTAAATTAAAATAGGAGTGGCTCAGTGGTAGAGCACTGAGTTGCCATGCCGGAAATCCTGGTTCAAATCCCGCTGCGGGCCAGAATTTTTTAAGTCTGTTTGCAGAGGGAGATGGATCGTATAGGATCTAGGACCCTCCTGGGGCTCACCCAGCCTCTATAAAATATTATAACAATAAGGTACCCAAAATAAGGGGGAAAAATCTGGCGGTTGAGCGTGACCTAGGACAAGTCACCTCCTTGCAGAACCGTTGTCCATGAAACAGTACAGTCTCTACCATGTACTGAGCCCCAGGCCCTTTATGCGCTGTAGTGTTACAGGTTTTTTTTTTTATTAAATTAAAATAAATTATGAGTTAACTCCTAATAACAGAAAAGAATAAAAAATTATTATTTTATTATGCATCAACTAAATATACTACGGTAAAGTAAATAGGGATCTTGCTAATTTTGTTGTATATACTTTATCTAGCATTTATATTATTATTATTATGCTAAGTTTAGAATAAAATATATATAATGGCATGAGATAAAGACAAATAGAGCACTACTCCTTGGTAGTACTGAAATAACAAATTCAACGTAGGTCACGTGACAGTTTCATTTTTTTACGACGCCTAGGAAGATTATCAGGAATCGAAGTGTTAGTGAAGTTTTAAACTAGTGGGTTTGAGTGAGAATAATTTTTGAAATGATAGGATTGATATCGGATTCACGTTATCAATTACAAATAGATATTGTTTGTAACAAAGTTAAGTGCATTGAGGATTTTACGGCTTAGTGGAACCTCATATCTCTACTCCGTAAGTCCTGCTATATGTGATACTACCTGAAACATTAGTACCTAAGTAAATGTAGCCTTGAGCAGGTAGCGTAAAATGTCCCTTAGGGTTTATTACTTTTACTCTGAGAGATAAGGGCAGTTGTCGGGGAGCAGCGGGCAAGTCAAGATGGGAAGAACTGGATGAGGAGTGGTCGAGAATTACCCAGTCGCATTTACTGCCCCCCTTTCGTTGTAAGTAGTTCTTCAAGTTACCTTGTAACCATGATCAGCGAAAATAAATATAATGTTATTAAACTATTATTATTATTTAATAAACAATTCCTGGTCAGTCAACCACGTCAACCTTTGGAGAAGAAAGGAATATTTCTCTTATTTATTAATTATATAGAATTAATATATATTAAGTATAAAGATCTCAGGGTGGCATCCCAATTTATTATTTAAATATTCTTCATATCAAAGGATCTGACATTTTCCTTGATATCATATCATGGACAGTGAAGGCATATAACAAGATATAGCAGTTCAGATGAGTCTCATGACTGTCATGTATATGAACCTTTCATAATTAATTACGAGCTTTGAGCGTTTCTCTAGTAAACGTTGAAGTAGCCTGAAACGGCTAAAAGAAAAACTTAATAATTATTTTCATATAATAATAATAATAATAAAAATTATTTAACAAATTTTACAAATGCCATTTGGCACATTGTATCTGGAATCTTCTATAGAAAACCTCCCCTTAATATCCAACATCCAGTAACAACTATCTTTTTTTTTTTTCAATTTCGCATACATTTAACATTAGAATATAGCGCATACATATAAATTGTAACATTAATATAAAAATTAATTTCCGTATTTTTAAAATTATTTATTTTAATCTTATCTCTGTAATTCATTGTCTCCTAAAACCGAAAATAAAAATTTTGAATGTAAAAAATCGGTCGAGCCTTTCAAAAAGGCCTTTTAAAAGGCTGGACCGATTTTTTTGTTGACTCACCACTGTGTACCGAATTCACCATTCACTAAAAATATGCAAAAAATATTCTGCCCATCGTCATTTATTATTCATATATTTCCCCGAGAAAAAAATATGGGCCTCGGTCCGATACTTGCTGTGGCATATTTATTGTTTTTTGTTAACAGCCATTGATAGATGAGGGATCTCCAGACCCCACTGGGCTCACTCAGCCTCTATAAAGTCTTCTTAATAAGCCTGTGGACATCTTAGTGTAATATAGAATATAACGTCCGTTACCTGGGGCTTTTCAACCGGTAGCGCCATCTACAATCTGGAACTTCTGTCAATATTCTGTAGACAGTACCTTCGCATCACATGGCCAAAGTATACCAATCTATATCTTTTGATGCTGTCCAATATCTCGATGAGGTTCTATATTCGTTGCAGTATTATTTCGTTGCTGATATGATTCATCCATGTTACACTGATCCTACGCCACCACATCCTACAACACCACAACTTGAATGGTTGTAGACGATTACAGATCCATAAGTGTCTATGGCTATATTCAGTATAACACTGAGAACTTGTAACATCTCTCTGTAGAGGTAATCTGATTCGATTCTGTAGATTTAAATTTAGATTCAATACAACTTACTGAGTTTTCCACTTGCATTCTACTAAATATTTTACTGTTTTAGATTTGTTGCTCATTTTCATAAAATTGATTTCTGATAAATTTTATTTTAATACTAGCTTTTTCCCAAGGCTTCGCTCGAGTGGAATTTGGTCTGCCTGATAATGTTTCGTGACTTATCATTTTAAATTAATAATTTATTTTTTTTTAACTATAAGTTACTCTTACATCCGAAATTTCAGATGTCTAACTTCAAAACTAATGGATTCCATACAATCTTTGAACCCCTATTATAATAAGGTGGAAACCCTTTTCCAAATTCCTTTCTCAGTGCTCGATTAAGCTATACAAAGAACCTATCTGTGAATTTCAAGATGCTAATTTCAGTGGTATCTGCTGTGTTTTGACCGCTGGGTGTGTTAGTCAATCAGGTTACAGTTTTATATAAACTTCGCCTGTGTGGTATGTTGATAAAAAGTAGCATATGTCCTTCCCCAGTCTTGAGATTACCCATATCAAATTTTATCACAGACGGATCAGCACAGCGGTGAAACATACATTGACACTGATTAACAAACGGGACGGACAGAAGTTGTTCGTGTCAGTAAAGGATTAGTATGTAATGTTATTGAATTTATTGAAAAGGATCACTTAGCATAAAGGTTTCACTTGTCGTACGGAAGTGAACAATGTTACTTGGTATGCTTTGTTCAGCGAAAATATGTAGATTTCGCGAGTAAGAAACATGTGAGCAAGCATACAAACTTTGCCTCCCTTTTTCACACCATTAGGGGTAGAATTTCGGAAAATCCTTTCAAAGAACACACCCTGCAAGTATCAGGTCCCTACGATCAGTGGTTCGGGCTGTGCGTTGATCTTTCAGTCATTCAGGACAAAGGATTTTATATGTAAAGATGATAATTTTTATCATAATTTTCTAAGCTATCTAAGCATTTATAAGAAATGTACTTTAAAACGCACAATTAAAATATAAATGGACCATTTTTTATCACAATATGTATGAATATTTTATTTAATATACATTTTCAGTATTTTAGAGATTTTGATGGCACCTTTCTGTGTTAATTAATTTCTTTTTAATTTCTTTTATACGAGACCTGATTTTATTTGAGTGATCCCAGTTATCCGTTGCGTTACATTCCAGATAAGTAATTCTATCAGTTCTCTTTAGAAGATGATTATTCAATTAGAATTCGGCATTAATACGTTGCTTTTTACTGATCATCATTTCAATCTGATCTCATCGTTTTCTTATGTGTATAAATAAAGGTCCTTTCATCCTTAATTGAGGTTTAAAAACTTGGACCAAATCACCTTTTGGCATAGAAACACTAAAGCTCAAACAATTTACTAAACCCCAGACTCTTCAAGGGTTGTAGCAGTACAAGTTTTCGATTGTATAAGATGTGAACAAAAAATGAAAAATGAAACGAACAGTACCATTACAAATCATGCAGGGTCTTGACCTAAATGTCTAGACTCCACTGTTTCTTGAACAGTGCTTGGACAGGTTATTTGTCCTATATAACGCTCATCTGTCAGATTATCTCCCTATTATAGTTACCCACTTCATAGAGGTTGAGTGAGCCTTAGGAAGGTCTTTAAATCCTACAGGATTCAAGCATAGCTGTAATCAGATGAAACAATTTATCTACCACAGCTAGATTTAAACCCAGCACTTTCAACATAGCGTCTCAGCGCTTTACTACTGAACCACTCCGCTCCCTTAAGTACAGGTTTATTTAGTACTTCTACGAAACTCTCAATTTACTTTAAATCGAAACTTGAGTTAATTCTATTAGTGTAGTTTAAACATCGAAATACTGAGAAGAGTATCTGAAAGTTCATTCCAAGTAATCCGGATTGGAAAAGATTACTCCAAGAGCTGCTCATGATCTGCCTTTCTAATTTAGCGGACGACCCTCCACCTCCGGCTGTCTTCGAGACCGGTCTAATTAGGAGTTTATTCAGGAAACAAAAGCTAATCTCTCATCGTGGTGGTCTCAAGACGGCTCCTGAATTGGTATCCGTCCCTGCTCCACTGCCTTTACAAACTGATTCACACTTCGAATAACATCAGTGAATAAATAAAAGATAAATCCTAAAAATGATTTTTATTCTCGATGTATTTTTTTATAAAGTAGTTTTCATTATAATCCTTGTATGCCTTAAAATACCAAAAGATTATAAAGGGTTTTTAGTTTATATAGCAGCATTGCATCTATGCCTTAGTTCACATATGTGTTAAGTGCCGAAAACAAGATTTTACAGGAGTCAAATTTGATAATAATTTAACAAAAGAAATACAGTTCAAGTTGTAAATAAATCATGGAGGAATTTAAAAAAACAAAAACATTATAATCGTTGTAGTACCTGTGACCATTAAAGGATTTTTTGGAGTTGCTGATTCCCGATCGTATACCTACTTTAAATAATCCAGTCAAATCCATTCGTACTGAAAATATACCTACTCTTAATCAAACTTTGGAAGAGGTATTAACTACAATACTTAACAATTGATCCCTTCAAGTAGATGTAAATATATTGAAAGGTAGTACACCTAATTTCAGCAGGTTAGAAATATCGCATTATAATGAAGATATTATCATATGATATAATATAATAATCACATAATAAATAAAATAGTAGAAAACATTATGAACAAAAAAAAACATGTACCCCTACAACCAGTGAACGGTTCTGGGGTTCAGTACATGGTGGAGACTGTACTGATTCATGGACAACGGCTGTATAGGGAGGTGATTTGTCCTGGATCACGCTCAACCGCCGGACTTTTCCTGCTTATATTGGGTACCCACTTAATAGAGGCTGGGTGAGCCCCAGGAGTGTCTTAGATCCTATACGATCCATCTCCGGCTGCTAACAGACTAAATAAAAGTCTTGCCGACAGCGGTAATTAAACCAGGATTTTCGGCAAGGCAATTCAGTGCTTTATAACTGAGCCACTTCTCTCCCCTATTTAAATAAATAGCTCTACCACAGAACTACTCCGCTTCATTGAATACATTTTGGAAATAATCCAAACTCGCAATGGTCTATGCATTTACTTCTGTACAATATTTACTTTTTAGAACTTTCACTGAAGGACCTTGAATTAACTGTATTAAATTAATCAACTGAGAAATTAATTTGCTTCCCTTTGTTTACAATTATATATTAATTCATATAAACTTGTATTTATTTATTTTTTATTCAATTTCATTTCGGTTATTTATATTTATTCATTATTTTTTAAACTAGTTATGACTAGCTGTTGCATATTGCTTTACGATGTGAACTGCGTTGAATATAATTTGTGATAGCGCTGAGAGCCATCGGTGAAAGAAAGCGAGGTGAGACAACCACCCCAAGAACTCCCCCCCCCCCACTTCCGATAATTCAGTTAGCTGTCGGCGCAGGAAATAAGCCTGGATTGGGAAGCCTTAGGGAGGATTCTTGAGTCGCTAATTGGATCTAGTCAGCGGTGTCCAACCTCTCTTCTATCTACTTGTATCTCGCCACTTGTCTGAACGGAGTTCAGGGTACGTCTTAAAATTATTACATCTGGTATGGTACAAGCTGTATCCGTGGACAAGCATCAGAGAACGTTTTTAAGAAAAAAAGATAAATAAAAGACTTAAGTATTTATATTATTATTGTTATTTTTCGGGAACGGGATTGACGTTCTTAGAACTGGTATATCTGGTACGGTATAATCTGTACCGAATAGGCACAAGTATCAGTTTTACAGAACAAGATAAATAGATGGCTCAGATAATTATATTTATATTGTTGTATACTATGGTACAGTTTTATGATTTGGATACCATCAGTGAGGTAAAAACTGAAGGTTTGAACATATAAAACAGAAGTTTTAGAAATAGGACATCCTTTGCTGTGTTCTGAACAAAATATCCTTTACGGGTTATTGTGCTACAGGTTTTATTTTATTTTATTTTTTTAAATATTATAATAGCAAAAGCGTATCACCATATCCAGCAAATTCGTAATTTCTGTCCTAGCTTTGCAGGTATATGAAGATTTGATTACTGATAACTGATTTTTTAAAAATCTATTTACTGAAATTTACAACTGTATACATCAAGTAAATATAATGAAAGATAAATCATGTCCTGACACAAAAGCAACTAGAGAAACTACCCAATGGTAGTACTCAAATAATAAGTTCAACTTAGAAGGTCATGAGGCCATCTTCTTTTCAGACGCCTCGGAGTATTATCAGGAATTGAAGAGGTTGCCAGGTTTGAAGCTAAATGGTTTGAATGGGAATGAAGTTTGTCATGAAAAGATAGATATAAGATTCGGGCCAAATCAGCAGCAAATGTCATTAATGTCATGGATTACTTTGTTCGTAACAAAGTAAGGAGCATTGAGAATTTTACGGAGGATTTCGGATTGTAAGGATTACGATAGGCATCCGTTGGCTTAGTGGAGCCCCAAAACTCTATTCCGTATGTCAAGATGGGTCGAATGTTTGTCATGTATATGAGTCTTTTGTAATTAATTGGGAACTTAAAGCGTTTGTCTAGTAAATATTGAAGTAGCCTAAAATAGCGACCTGTTTCTTGTCGTTTCAGTCTAGTATGAAGATTCCACCTTAAGCATTTGTCAAAGTGTAGTCCTACGTACCACTGTTCTACAGGAATCAGTGGGATGTTATTAAACGATACAGGAGGACAGGAAGTCCTTGGTTTACGTTGGAGGGTAAAGGTGATTTGATGAGATTTGTGGGAATTTATTTAATCATCCAGCTTTTACACTACTCTAACTGGATCAGTGTTGACAAATAATACACATGTGTCATCCGCATACGTGGTAAGGATAGTATTAGGATGAGTTGGGATGTCAGCTGTTTAAACTGTTTAGAAATTGGGCCAAGAATACTGATTATTATGATATACAGTGAATGACCTGTAGGAGAGATAGGATTGAATAATGAGAAAGTATGTAGGAGGTAGGAATTTACGGAGTTTGTGAAGCAACCCGGGGTGTTCCACCCTAGTCTTACTAATATTATAAATGTGATAGTTTGTATGTTTGTCTCTCTTTCACGCAAAAACTACTGAACGGATTTGGATGAAACTTTACAGTAATATAGGTTATACATCAGAATAACACATAGGCCATAGCAAGCGCGGATTTAAGGAGGGCAGGGCACGGGGGCACGTGTCCCCCTCCCTCCCCGACAGTTTTTTAGGTACTGCGGAGAATCCATGATTGTACATAATTAAGGGCAAACCGCATAATCAAAGTTGTTAATATAACAGAAATAACATGAGTGAAACTATATGTTTTGATATCCAAATAATCTTACTAATATTATAAATGTGAAAGTTTGTATGTTTGTTTCTCTTTCACGCAATAACTACTGAACGGATTTGGATGAAACTTATTGAGTAAAATAGGTTATACATCATAGGCTACAGCAAGGGCAGATTTATGTGGGGGCATGCCCCCCCCCGTTATAGTACATAATTAAAGGCAAATCAGGAACTTAGCAACTTAAAATTTGCAGATAGGTTTTTTTATGAATTAAAGAAAGAAATTTGGATAATTCCACCACCAAGGGTTTTCCCCTTCAATATAATAGTTTTCCCTTTGAAGTTAGACATCTGATATTTTGGATGTATGAGTAAATTATATTTTTAAAAAATAATTATTTATTTAAAATGATCTTTCACGAAACTTTATGAGGCAGTTCCACGCGAGCGAAGCCGCTGGCATAAGCTAGTTCATTTTATTTTCAATCCCTTTACACATAGCCTTTATACATAACTAAATAATAAGATAAAGAAACAGAGGATCATAGTAACGCACTAAAAATTTAAATTAAATTAAATTCAAATTAAATTTAAACGACGTAAACAAAATTAAAGAAGAATTATAGGGCTAGAATTTGCAATAGATTTTCTACTGCCCTTTACCAGTTTCGAATATGGGCGATATCTTCCTATTTTTTATGTTTAATCCGATGAACAGACAATTAAAAAATGATATAAAATATCATAAATTTCAAACATTTTTATGGATTTTATGACTATGCCATGAAATATGGGTGACTAGAAGAGAGAGCGGTTGGACAGGTGCTAATGACGGAGCGGGAGGATGATGGATGCCATGTTTCCTCGCTATTGTGACTACATAATAAACCACTTACTGCTAGCTCTGTCCTCGGAGGGCTAGTGATATCTCTCCTCTGTATTCACTTCTCTAGAGGAAAAACCTGTCATTCTAGGACATCTATGTCGGAAATGATCCATATTTAAAAAATAAAAATAAATACGAAAACATTATTTAGCAATATCGGTTACATCTTATGTTATAAGAAGATGCTTAATTACTCTAAATTGAGTATTTTTCATATCTTGGAGTGATGAAGCTGTCTATTTTTGGACTATTGATGTAGGATATGCTTCATTCAGTAACTGAAATATATAGCATTTACAAATCTATGTGAACTTTTTCCAAGTCAACTGTAATCTTTTAAAAATCAAATGCAACGCTTTACGACTAAATTGTCACCCTTTTAATTTCAATGCAACCGTTTCCATTATAATTGTCACCCTTGAAAATGTTTTGAAAATTTAACGTAATTTTAAACGAACACTGTCATTTTATTTTCTCCTTAGGAATAATTTCATTTGTTTTTTATTATGCATTTCCAAGTCTATTTGAACCTTTTCCAAGTCAAGTGTAACCTTTTACAAATTGAATCCTACCCTTTCCAAGTCACAAGCAACCCTTTCCAATTCAAATGTTACCCTTTTCAAAACAAATTTAACGCTTTAAAACTAGTTGTCACCCTTTTTATTTAAATTTTAACCGTTTCCATTTCAATTGTCACCCTTGAAAATTTACCTTACCGGGGATTGGGCGAATTTAGGGCCTCCAGACTAGCCAGGATAAAATCATCACAACCTTTTTCTTCACAACTCTTATTAGGACAAAATTAGGGAAATAATTAAAAAAAAGTTATATACTATAGTTTTTCCAAGCCTATTATATATAAGTCTATTATATTGCTTATTCATTAAAATATTTATTTATTGCTATAATTGTCATTAAACATCTCTTATTGATGAGTCTGTTTTTGGGCTACTAATGTGAAATGTGCTGCATTTATTCGCTAGTAAAATAGAAATAAATAAATTAAAGGCCTAACGACCACGAAGGTTCATTATTTTCATGTTTATTTGTTATATTTCACATTATTTTAAATAGCAAAGGTTTTTTATTTTTATTTTTCGAATAACATTATGATTAAATTTTCATAAGTTTAATAAAAGATTCGTCGTAATATTAAAAAAATAATAGTGAAATTAACTCTGATCGACTTATATCATTAAGAGAATTAAACTTAAGTAACATAAAATTAATAATTCGTTAATGAATTTACCATTTTTTATTTAATAATTTTATCTTCTCCATTTCTTTGATCCTCATAGTTTTTAAAAATTCTACAGTTACACCCACCAAAAAATTAAAACAAATCTGATTTTTTTTATATTTAATTTAAGAATGTCGTTTATTTTATTTTTTTAAATGTTAATATATATTTAAAAAATCATATTACTAGGATAGAAGAGGTAAAAGTTTTATTCAATAATATCAGCCCTCAACATAACAGACGAAGAAACAAAAAAATTTTTTTTTTGGCATGCCAAATATTTTTTATGCATGCCATCATTAGTTCTTTATTTTATAGCTTTAAAAAAAACCTGTTATTATTTATTTTGGAGTTTTGACAATCATACAAGCCTGCTACATTTAAATAATTTTTTTATTACAGCTACGAAATAACACGTTTTGCTATTCAGTCAAGTAGTTATTTCCAATATATATATATATATATATATATATATATATATATATATATATATATATATATATATATATATATATAACTTAATATAGAAAAGCCCTCTGAATCGAAAACAGTAGATTATATATATTTTTTTATTCCTTTGAAAAATGTATAGTATCCTGATGAATGACGTATATGGAAATAGTTAGTAATTATTTATATAAGTACGGTACTAATAATGCCGTATATGCAAGTAATTTTAACTGATCCCAGAGATTAAGTTGCCCCTTCAATCGTTTAAGGCGACCATACCCGCAATACCGTCAGGTCGTGCAAAATTGATGGGTGCGCCTACATTTATTTTCACTGTAATTTATTGCAAATAAAATAAATCATTATATTACATTTTGAATTAATTATAATTTTAATAATAGTCATTAATATTTTTTTAAGTTTTTAATATATTTTTTATATATCTAAAATATATGGTATAAATATAATTAAAATATAAATGGTGAACAATTTAGAATTCTTTCCTTTAGATTAGACTCTTAAGAAAAAAACAATTACAACAAAAAAAAGAATGAAAATTTAATGTTTTAATTAATTTTAATTATATATGCTTTATAAAGGCTTAAGTATAATTAAATAAATGTATTATTTATCATGCTTATAATAAAATATCTTGAATAATTTATTGTGTTATTTAGGTTTTTTAATTGTGTTTAAGAAAATGCACATCAAGTAAAGAAAGTATTACTTGCTAGCTCAAGCAATCAATAGTTGTTATTGATTTATCTATTCTTTTAATTGGTCAATATCTTATCAGGATTCGCACTGTTTAATTACCTATTATTTTGTGTATACACATATATAAATATATATATATATATATATATATATATATATATATATACATATTTAATTGCTTTCTGTCACTTTTTATACGCTTTATGATTTGTAATATGTAACCTTCTGGTGTAGATATATATTATGTATCTATTTCTATTCATGTATGTTATTCTAAAGTGACTTAATCCCACAATAAAGTTACTTTTCTATTATATTCTATCAAACAAATACATTAGTTGCTTTTATACATTAAAACTAACTGTCAAAGCTATGAGATAAAATATGCTGAAACCATCATAATGTTCGTTTATTATCAATATTCTAATAATATTATCAATAATATCTAAATTTTATTTAACTGTAATCTATTGCAAACCAAATAAATCATTACATTTAATTTCGAATCCAAATGTAATATACAACCGATAAATCCCAGGAATCGTGAGTGGTCTTGGCCAAATCCGTGCCAAAAATTATTATTTTAATTATAAAATATGATAAATATATAATGATCAAAGAAGCCTCCACCTATTTTTATAATATAATACCTATTATATATATGATCTATATAATAGATATATTTATTAAAAAAAATTATAAATAAGGTTCCAGAATAATTTTTTTTTCATTAATCACTTTCGCTCCATGTTCACTGAGGCAGGCGGTTTGATAGGAGTATCAGTAAAAGGGACGGAATAAAATATGAAAGGGAAAAATTAAAGGATAGACTTGAGCGAAATAAAATGTTAGGCGGAGATATGAGAATAAATATCGCCGAGTTTGTAATATTTCATAAGGGATGGGAGGGATGGCTTTAATCCGGCTGTGGTCATCCCACTAATGGGTATTCCGTTTCATCCGCATTCTCTTTGTCTATCAGCGTCTCTTTGGTGTATGTCGAGTGTGAGGTTATCTTTTGATTTCTCAGACGTAGATGGGAGGATAAGTTTAATTATCTTAATTCACAACCCGGCATGTAGCAGGTAATGCTTTCTTGCGACAGGTGTCTCTCAGAACCAAACAGACTATCAATATCACTGATTAAGGTTGTAACATTTATCGATGTTACAAAATTTAAAATTTTCTTATTTACTAGGTTTAGGATTCCTCCAGCTGTATTATATTTGTATCAAAATTTATTTAATTACTACTGAATGTATGCAAATTACAATGTCAAGTAGAAAAATTAACCAAATAATGAAACAAAAATCCATCTAAGTAGCAAGTAGCTTTATTCCTATTTTATTATCCTTTAAGGCTTTATCTATTTGATGTTATGGCATTATTTCACAGTTTCTCTTAAGTACTTTTTCTTATTAGTAACCTTTCCCCTGAACTTTGTTCTTAACCTAGTAAAATATTTCCTTTTTTTTTTTCTTATCTAGTAAGTGATGAAAATCGGCCATATTGTTTGTGTATCCATATATCTTACTAATATTATAAATGTGAAAGTTTATATGTTTGCCTTTCTTTCACGCAAAAACTACTGGACGGATTTGGATGAAACTTGACAGTAATATAGGTTATACATCAGAATAACACATAGGCTATAGCAAGTGCGGATTTAGGGGGGCGCACTGGGGCACGTGCCCCCCTAACAGTTTTTAGGTACTGTGGAGAATCTATTATAGGACATAATTAAAGTTAAATCACATGATAATAGTAGTTAAAATAACAGAAAGAACATGAGTGAATCTATTTGGTTTGATATCCTACTAATCTTACTAATATAATAAATGTGAAAGTTTGTCTCTCTTTCACGCAAAAACTACTGGACGGATTTGGTTGAGAATTATTGAGTAAAATAGGTTATACATCTTAGGCTACAGCAAGGGCAGATTTATGTGGGGGCACGAGGACATGTGCCCCCCCCGTTATAATACATTATTAAAGGCAAATCAAGAACTTAGCATCTTGAAATTTGTCGATAGGTTCTTTGTATAGTTCAAGAAAGAAATTTGGATAATTCCTACCCAAGAGTTTCCCCCGTTGTATAGAATCTTAGAAGTTTGACCTCTGAAATTTTGGATGTACGAGTAACTTATATTTTAAAAAAATAATTAAATTATTTATTTTAACTGATCTTTTACGAAACTTTATGTGGCAGACCAAATTCCAGGCGAGGGAAGCCGCGGGCATAAGCTAGTTATTACTATAAAAAAATAAAAATCTACTAAAAATCATGTACCGGTCTGTGGTTCATTACGTGGTAGAGATTAGTACTGTTTCAATTAAAACGGTTGTGCAGGGAGGTGATTGTCCTAGATCACGGTCAACAGCCAGATTCCCCTCCTCATATTTTGGGTACCCACTTTATAGTCGCTGGGTGAGCCCCAGGAGAATGCGAGTCCTATATGATCCACCTTCAGCTCTTAGAAGGTTTAATAAAAGTCTTGCATGCAGCGGAATTCGAGCTAGGTTTCTCGGGATGACAACTCAGTTCTCTACCACTGAGCCAATCCGCTCCTTATTACAAGGTAGTTGCTATCAAAGAAAATGTGTAATTTTTTTTTTTACAATTAAATGAATATAAAATCACTTGAAAGAATGTCAATTTGAATATTCAGATTATATATCTTTCTGATATTAACACGTGCAACTTTCCTTCATACTTAGAAACATTTTCTCCTTTACTGAGTTTAATTTAATATGAGTCCAAATGATTATTTTTAATTTGAAGCAAGGGGAGCGGATTTCCTCAGTGGTAGAGCACTGAGTTCCCACTCCTTAGGGCCTGGGTTCAAATCCCGCTCGCTGGCAGATTTTTATTTAATCTGTTAGCGATAGCAGATATATCGCTAGAATCTGTATGGGATATGGGATAACCTCTATTTAGAGGGTACCCAAAATAAGGGGGGAAATTCTGGAGGTTGAACGTGTTTTCTGCACTAACCTTGCCCAAGATACAGTACAGTCTCTATCAAATACTGGACCCCAGATTCTTCATGATTGTAGTAGTACAGATTTTTTATAATTGAAATATTATTATTATTATTATTTAATTTTCATTTGCACCTGCGCAATTGCGCATCCAGCAAATTTGATCCAGATGTTTTTCTCTTTGCTATTGTACAGGAACATCGAGTTTTGGAATGAAATATCAATTTTTCAGTAGGTCTCTTGGCCAATGTCTTTTATAATTGAAATATAAGTTAAAAACAAATAAATATTTTTAGAGAAATTATAGCTTATAATTGTAAGTATAATCTTCGCACGAATCGTCGATCAAAACATTCGCTAACCATGCACCAGACACTTCATGGGTTGTAGTAGTAGCTTTTTTTTTTTTTAAGAGTTGTTACATTGTTAGTATTTATATTAATTTTAATTGCTGAAGAAGTTCAATTTAAGATTTTGTAAGGTTCTCGCTGTAGAAAAGCGTTATTCATTTGTTGAGGTGTCAGAGCATTATTCATGTAAAACATAACGACGCAGCGAACATTTTATCTTTCCCCATTTAAGGAATTAAGATGTTAGTTAAAATATCTTTAGATTTTGAACAAGGGTTTACTTTTACTCTGAACACTCTCAATTAGTTAAATGCAATTCAAATATGTATTGATGTTGGAAAATTCAGTTATTAATTTACTTAAAATACAGAATTATGTTGATAAAACATAGAAATATATTTTAGAAAAAATATATGAGCAATAAAAGCAATAAGAAATAAAAAAAATAGATCTTATATTTTAAATAATTAATAATATTACTTCTTAAATTACTTAAATACATTTTTTCTAGAACATTTTCTTCTATTTTACCGTTGAGACAGCGAGTGTTAGGTAAGACACCTTCAGCTCTAAAAGGGATTAAATATAACAGAATGAGTCAGCGCTGAGTTTGTATTTCCGCGAGGAAATTTCCCCTAACTTTTCTTTTGTTCTTACAGCTTAATTTAATTTGGGATTGGGGGGATTAGATCCTTTTTCATTCAGGATCCTACGGGATAGAACGCTTTTTATGCCAAAAAGGACCTCAAGGAAATCTAAACAAATTTTGCCTTTATGTTATATTTTCCATATATATATTTTTTTTACGTGAAAAAAATATTATTTAACATTAAAATAATCTATATTTTGTACATAAAAGATTGTTTGTGATAGTTATTCCATAATACCTAATTATATCGTCTCGAAAAAAATGTATTAAACGTTTGTAAATATTAAAACTTATTAACTATATATAAATATTAATTATTATTTTTAAATTACAAACCAAATATGGAATAATCAATAGGGCACCATACTTTAAATATCTGGGAGAAGTTATTTCTGAAAATATTTACAACAAGAAAGAATACAAAAAGTTCGTAGAGGCCTAGGGTTGGTGCAAAACATTTACGTTAAAAAAAGTTTATCTCTAAATACACAAATTAAACATTATAATACGGTAATTAAACCAAAAATTTTATTTGCCAGCGAAACCTTGACTCTTGGCAGAAAAACTGAAAAGGAAAATCAGGAATATGGAAAATAAGGAAAATTTAAAAGAAAGAGGAAAGGATAATAATTAGGAAAATTCTGGGACCAAGCTGGACTGAAGAAGGATACAGATTACAGAAGAATATTCTAACATAGAGATAGGCATGAGGAAAAGACGTCTTAAATTCTAATGCCACATAATGAGGCTTCCTGAGCACAGACTTACAAAAATAATTGTAAACTATTTAAAAAAACCTCATTAGTGGAGGGTAATGGATCCATAATATTAAGAAATACTTAGAATTAGCCAAAATACTAATGAAGACATGAACACGAGGAACAGTTTTAAACTTAAAGGAACAGCCTTAAAAATTAAGGCTGAAAAAAAAAGCGTGAACCACCTTTGCTTAGCGTCTTCCACTTTGGGAGCTTTGCGACTGATAATAATAATAATATCAAATAGTTTGAGATGGAATAAAGCTCGTCATGCAAGGACTGATATCAGGTTTTGTCCAAATCAACAAATGGGACATTGAGGTCAATGCGGATGACTTTATTCGTGACAAATAATCGAGCACAAAGGATTTTGGAATGTAAGGATTGAATACGAGAGGAATTCGATGGCTTAGTGGAGCCCCATAGCGCCACTGCGAAAGTCCCAATAGCTCTTGTAATAGTCATTTGTTTGTAATTAATTTGGAGTTTTGAGGGTTTGCCTAGTAACTGTTAAAGTAGTCTGATACGGCGAGCAGTTTATTGCATTTTCAGTCTAGTACGAGGACTAAGTAAGAATCGGGGACGGAGTGGACAAAAATGTGGAATGGACTAGAAGAAAGAATGAGGAGCTGATGGAGCTATATGGGGAGCCAGACACGGTGCCGTTGATAAAGAAAGCCAGTCTGAGATGGATTGCAAGTATGCCGGACCACAGGATAGCGAGGAGAATGCACAATGTGAAACCGGACGGTAAACGAATCAGAGGATGGCCTCGGATCATTATCGAAAAGGACCCGAAACTGCTGGGAGTACAGAACTTGAGGAGGATAGCACAGGATCGCGGAGATTGGTAGGCTGTGGTGTTGGTAGCCCGGGTTTTACAGGACCTCAGAAAATAATATAATTCTAATTAATGAGTATTAATTACTGGTATGTATATGAATGTCCATTTGTCAATGGAATATCTTGTGTTGCCTTCTTCTTTGTGGATGCTGATTTCCTCCTTACCCAGCTGAGTGCCTGCTGACTGTTTCTATCCATGGTGTGGTGTATGGAGCTCATGGTCCTAACTGTTCCTTTGTTCTTCTACTACTACTATTGGCACTGTTACTAGCCCTGGTAGACGGTCATTTTGTGCCTAGTTGTTGGCCTAGGAAGTGGAGGTAGAGCAGACAGACTAAGTTAGACAGCTGTTTTAGATTGAGCAAGATAGAAGATACTTAATCATTTATAAATATTTGTTTTCAATAAAATAGAGCCAAAAGCTCAAAAAAAAAAACACTATTATTTATTATAATGCAATTGGGAAAAAACACCTTATGTTTCAAAAAAAGCCTTATGTTTCAAATTTCTCCAGTAATACACCCACTTACCGGTCGACGTTTCGCAAGAGACAAAAACAAAAAAAAGGTTATGTTAATCACACCTCGAAGAAGCTCACAGCTTTTCAGTTGGTGGGGTGCTGTCTCATGTTTGGAGCCTGTTTGGGCTGTTGATCGTTGGAATATATTGCACCTTTTTCTTCGAGATGTGATTCACATAACCTTTTTTTGTTTTTGTGTCTTGATAATGCCTGAATAGGCGAAACGTCGACTGGTAAGTGGGTGTATTACTGGAGAAATTCGGAACATAAGGCTTTGCATTGTGGTTTTTCCCAATTGCATTATAATAAAATATTTGTTTTCTATAATTATTCCTAACGCATTCACATATTAATATTTATTTTTATTTTATTATTTCGCAGTTCTATTTTATTTAAATATTATTTCTGTGGTAAATCTGTTAGTAACTTCTCCACTGCTGTTGTGTTTCTAGCTGAGTTCAAAGTATTGTGTAGTTTTCATTCTCTCCTTATATATAATCAGTTGTAAAACTTGTAATAAATACTTTATACTTCAGAAGGATTCATGACTATTATTGGTACGAGTTCCTTTTTTAGACGGGCTTGTTAAGATTTTTAAGAACGAACGAATTCCTAAAAAGATCATGAGCGTTGTACCGACTGGGAAAAGTCTGAGGGGTAGACCGAAGCGTATAAGGGAGGATAGCGGCGCGGAGTGATCTGGCGGATTTGGGTTTGGATGTGGTTCGTGGATGGAAGTTTGTAAGCAGAGAGTGGAAGTATCGCCTTCAGGTTCGCTAAGCCTTATTATTATTAATAAATTCTTCGACAGTAATATTTTAATGTGTTTACATTAACCTAGCACCTTTAAATGTTTTAAAAAATGCATCTATATTCTTCCATCTTCATAGGCTGTAAAAATTATTTTATATATATATATATATATATATATATATATATATATATATATATATATATATATTAAAATGCCTCAGTGTGAATTCTGATTTTCACTCAAATATTCAGTAGGCTATATGGTAATATGGGTGCTGTTTCATCTATCTGTTTGAAAATTCTGTCGAGTGTGTGGCTTTCGTAGGTTTTAGCAGAGTACGAGTGAATTAGTAAATTTGTTGAAAATTTATAGGGATGCGATAACTATCCGTTAGGAAGAGCGGGAACAAAGTTTACAGAATTAAGGAAGGGAATTGACCTAATGCTTTGCATTATGGTGAAAGGAGTAAGTTAGTTATGGGGATGGAGCATGCAGGTAACTTGATTAACTTAGAGAGAAGTGCCTCAAACCTGATATTGACTCGATCTCTATGAAATATGTACCGAAGGCTTCAACTGCTTAATTTATCTCCTGAGTGGTTTTCACTTCCTGAAACTATAACTTTAAATAATCATTGTTGAATCGCTATTTTTTAAATATATAAAGTAAAACCAAAAATATTAAACATCACAGGGTGTCCAAACAAATAATATTCTTTAAAATTAATTAAATAACTAGAAAAGGGATCAATGTATAGAGTTATGAGCTGCTTTACTGAAGTTTCCGAGTTGAAATCCGTTTTTTTCGGATAAATTACTCAATCTGTTAACAGCAACGGATGCACCCTCCCCTGGGGAAAACCAGACGGTTGAGCGTGGTCTGGGACAAATCATCTCCCTGAACAATCATTTTTCTAGAATTACACGCTATAGCTGTACTGTTTACCGATAGTAGTTCAGGTAAGCGATTTATCCTACATCACAATCAACCGTCCCGTCCAACCCTCCAGTTAAGGGTACCCACTTTACAGAGACTGGGTGAGTACCAGGAGGGCCTGTACATCCCGGAGGATTCATTTATGGCTATTGACAGAGTAAATAGTGTATCTTCCACAGCCGGAGATGAACCCAGGGCCTTCGGCAACTCAGAGAACTTAAAAGTAAATAAACCTCGATTAACGTTGGAAGGTATGTATTTTATATTGGAACCTAATTATCGAATTAATATGTACAGTGAGACATATGAAATGTCAGTGAAGGTGTAAATAAAAATTATTAAACAATACTTTCATTAATCAAAAAAGAATCCTTCACTTTCAATACACTTCCCTCAACGTAAAACAAACATTTCTATCCCCGCTCTGTAGAAATTAGGTGTCAAAGAAGAAGCGACGTCTTGGAAGGCCAATTTCAGGGCATTGGCGTTGTCAAATTCTTCATTTTTTAAAAAATTACCCAAACAACAGAGAAAATAAAAATTAGTTGGAGAAAGGTCTGGTATGATGGGTGAGGAAGGGCCCAAGACTGCGCTTCTTCCTTGGCACCTAATTTCTACAGAACGGGGATAGAAATGCTTGTTTCACGTTGAGAGAAGTGTATTGAAAGTGAAGGATCCTATTTTGATTAATAAAAGTATTGTTTAATGATTTTGTTTTGCTAATAATTTAAATTTACACGTACACTGACATTTCATCTGTTACAACCCTATATAGTAACAGATGGATTGTTTCATTGTTTACACCTTCATATTTTTTTCAAAATTATCTTTCTATAGGAGAACAAAAAACCTATTTCCAGTAAAAAAATTGTTTTTCTTTATTTTTGAGATACGTAAAATAATAACCTTCTCAGTAATTGCCTTCTAAAGTTCACCTGAACCAGCCATAGTAATTTAATTTATTAAAACAATTGAAATATAACATAATGTCAGAATAATTATCAATATGATTAATTGTTTTTATTTATTATTTATTTATTCATTTATTTAATTTTAGAGTTGTTTAGGTATAATATTAATATTAATTTATTTAAATAATGTCGAAAATAATATGAAAGATCATAATATACTAAGATCAAAGGTTGACTTATTATTAAATGACTATAGAGGATATGGTTCCCTCTGAATTTGAATAAAAAGTTTAAATGGAATAAAACAACTTAAATTGAGGTATCTATGCTTTATTTTTGGTTATTTGTTGGACAATAGACATAATAGAAATATTTTATATATAGTTTTATTTATTGAATTATTTATATTGTTATAATTATAGAATTTATGCATGTTTTTACAGATGAATGACTTATGGTCAAATTGTTAACCATATAATAAGTAAAAAAATGAAACAATTAAAATAGAAGATTGAGAATGGCCTAGGCCGAAACGTATCTCGAAAATAAAGAAAAATTTTTTTTTACTGGAAATAGGTTTTTTGTTCTCCTACTTAAAGAATATATTATATGATTGAGTCCAGTTGAAATTTATAAAAAAATGAATTATCTTTCTTTCCTGTAACTGTTCTGTGGCCTTTCAGCATCCGCGGACATTTATCTCCTCTGGTCCGATTTCTTCCCTTTTTTCTTTCCCAATGCCTCTAAACATTCCTGATAACTAAGCTCGGGAATACCACCAATATCTTCATCCGTCTATGTACCATTTTTCTTCTTTTTATATCTTCCTATATTTTCCTCTTCTCTGATAGTTTCACAGTCTCTTTTCAACATTACGTCTGAGGAAGATTATCTCTACTGTAGTTACTCTTGAAAAGTGTATCTCTAGGGCTGTCCAGTGTCCTGCTCAATACAGCAGCATAGAAAAATATATTGTTTTTTAAATTCACAAATCACAAATCAGAAGATACGAATATATAAAGTTTAAACTAAAACGAAGATATTTGAAGAAGAATCCTAGAAAGTCATAAAAAATTTGAGTTATATCTGCTTCTAAAAACGGACATTCATTACAAGCCGGCAGGACTAAATTTGCAGAATAAACGCTAAGTTTTTCCGAAATCTCCTGTGAATAAAAGCCACCTAATCAAGGTATTTTTTGATAAATGATATTTTAAATTTAACTATTCAGATGAATGAGCTGTCTCTAGACAGATTTCATTACTGTCTAAAAACGACTTGAAATAACCTTTTGTGATCTGGAACCTCATTTCGAATTGATTATAGTCTAGAGAAGTTTTCAATGTCTTTGTGGGAAGAGTCCTATTAACTCGCAAAGTAGGGGAAGGAGACGGGCTTTTAATATTTCCAGTTTGAGTAGTTAGTAATGGCAGAAATGGAGTCTCCTTTACAATTTCTTTAGCTTTGATGAAAGTTATGTTTTCTGGCTGATAATTATCTCTCTTAAAGTGTTCAAGAAATTTTATTTGTTTCTTATTGTAGAGTGATTCCGTTTTAGGTTTCTTCGAATTTGAATATTTATGTAGTAAAAGAAAGTATCAGAGTTCTTCATTAACTAGAAAAATTCTATATTAATGTGTGTGGATTCAAACGGAAAGAAAAATTATAACAAAGATCTATATTGTTCCGATTTGAAAATGAAATTTCGTCTAGGGAGTTCTAGAAAAGTAGTTACTTTTAGAGAAGCAATTAGTTGACTGGAACTTCTAATGTAAGGATAGAGATAGTTGGGGGTGCAGTCAATTTTAACACCATAATAAGTGCATACTTATTAATTGTGTGCCGACGTTTTGACCTACATTTTGGTCATCTTCAGGGCTGTGAGAGAAAACACAAAACAAAATAACTATAGAATTACATTACAGTACCAAGAAAATAATAATATAATAATGTACGGTAACAGAAAAATTGGACAAAATAGTGAAGGAATAATATGAATAAAAATTATTTAAGAATAAATGTACAAAAAGGTGATAATGCAAATAAAATACGAAGAGAATAACAAAAAAAAAGAAAAATTGGTAAACAGAATGAAAAACGAAATACAAAATGAAAAAAATATAGACATAACAAGGTGAGATACAATAGAGAGATATACAAGTATGTAAAATCTAGTTTAATACAGATAAAATATAACATGTATAATAATAGACTCCTAGAGAGTAAACATAAGAAAACTGAAAGAAATTATGTAACAAAATGTGGTACTTTTAATTAAAAATCGTTTCAAAAGTAAAATGCATATTCCTATTTCAGAAGTAGCTCGCCGTTTCAGGCTACTTTAACTCTTGCAATCGCTCTAAGCTCCTTATTAATTACAGAACCTCATATCCATGACTATTATAAGATCTATTTGTACTTATGGAGTAAAACTTTATGCCAAACTAAGCCATTGAATTTCTCTCGAATCCAATCCTTGCAATCCTAAATCGTTCGTTAAGTCTTCAATGCTTCATCTTATTATGTTAACAATAAATTCATCCATAATGACCTAAATGTCCCGTTTGTTACAGATTTGGCCCGAACCTGATATTGATCCTTTCATTACAATCTTTTCTCCCACTGGTTTCAAAATTAGCTATTTTTTCTATACCCGTTACACATCCGAGGCGTCTAAAAAAAATGGTCTCGTGACCTTCTTTATTAGACTTATTATCAGAGTACTACCAGTTGTTGTTTCTCTACTTGCCTTTATCTCAGGCAATTGTGTACCATTCATGCTATTTACCTGTTGTATTAATAAAATAAAGTTGTATTATTAAAGGTAAATAGTAATAAATAAGTAGTAAATAGTAAATAAATAATGAATCCAAATCATTATGGATTATTTTAATCGTAACAAAATAAGGAACATTGAGGCTTTTATGAAGGATTTTAGATTGTAAGAATTGGAGACGAGAGGAATTTGTGGCTTAGCGGATCCCCTAAGCTCTATTCCATAAGCCGAAATAGTTTTTATATTAGTCCTTCAAGTTTTATTTATTACATTATATGTAAATGTGAGTATTTTGTAATATTGCTAAATAATAAGATATTATTAAAGGATATATGAGGAATAGGATTCAATTGATTTTTGAGCTAGGTTTGATTTATGGGAATTCGGTACGATTTCAAATTTCAAAATTATCTGATGATTGTGATTTTCTTTTACATTTGAAGCATATAGTCAATTCAAATATAAGAAGATTGGAAAAAAGAGTTTTTTTAGGAATGTTTTTTGAGTAATATAATACAGAGCACTGAGTTGCCATGTCGGAAATCCTGGTTCAAATCCCGCTGCTTTTATTTAGTCTTTTCGCAGCCGGACATGGATCATATGGGACCTAGGACCCTCTTGGGGCTCATCCAGCCTTTATAACAGAGTACCCAAAATAAGGGGTAAAATCTGGCGGTTGAGGGTGACCTACGACAAGTCACCTCTTTGCAGAACCGTTGTCCATGAGACAGTACAGTCTCTACTATGTACTGAATCCCAAAACCGTTCACGGGTTGTAGTGATACAGGTAAAACAAAATATAATACATCAATAATATATATTTTTTTACAATAAGTATGGTTTGTTCTAGCGAGTTTTCGTAGTTTACTTGTTTTTATATCTGCATGACTTGTGATTATTGGAAAAAATTAAGCTAAGTTTCAAAATTAAACGATGAACCTAGATAGAGAGTTGTCAAATCCCATAGGGTCTGACCAACACTGCCGACAGATTAAAGCATTTATAATCTGCTACAGCCGAATCTGAACCCTTTTGCATAGCAAACAGAAAGCTGTCATCGAGCCTTCATTTCAAAATATAAAATGTTTTTTGATTAAAAAAATCTTTTAATATTTTGTTATGTGTAGAACAATGTTTTCCTGAAATGAATCGATTAAAACGTTTTAAAATGTATTTGAATATACTTATATATTGAATGTATCAATATGAACGAATAAAAGGATCGAGGATCATACAGTATGATGAACATTAATTTAAAAAAAAAATTAATTAATATTTGAGAGATACCTTTCACTATCATGGATTCAAATATGGATATCGCGCCTCATTTGAGGAAATACACTGATAAAATATGCAAATATGAAACAGATATGGACCTCCTTTGAAGGAGCAATTTGGAGCTGAGAGGAGGAATTGGCCCAAAGCCTTTGGACTAGAGCGACCAAGGCTTCAAAGGCGGGATGAACCAGCCTTAATGTTCTCCAGCAGGGCTCCGGAGCTTTTGTTGACCTCTGCTCTTTGGGCTCTGTCTGCTGGAAATCTGGAGGACGAGGTCGTCTAGAGGATCGATATTTCAATAATAAGTGATTTATTTATATAAGTCAGAACTAAGTAATATATATTAATCCTTTTATTCAACTTTAAAAATCAATTTTCTTAGAACAACCCTTAATTTTCCATTCGATTCATTCCAGAGAACTATTATTCTTTTAAAATTTGTTTAATTGTTATATGATATCATTTTTTAAAATATTTTATTTGAAAAGAAAAGATATTGCCAGGACCGGGACTCGAACCCGGGGTTTTCACCTCTCCGTGGTGACGCCTCTACCATCTCGGCCACCCTGGCAGGTTTAATTCGAATCTTCTATTTACGAACTGCAAGTTATTTTTCAGTAACGTCTTTCAACTACGTTATTTTTCAGTAACTGAATAATCATATGACTATTATCACGAATATATCTACAACCCCTTTGAATAAGTGTCTAAGTCGGATTTTGTCCGGAGAGAGTTAACTGCTTTCAGATAACCGGAAAAGTATCATTATCGTTATTTTTGGCTTGCAATAAAGTTGTAATATAAACAATAACTCCTTTTCAAGCCAATGCCTTACTTTGCATCTTATTCACTATAAAATAACTCGATTCCGCTTACTAAAGTACAATAAACTCATTTTGGAGAAAATTAGACTTAAACACTTTTTTACCGGGGCTGTAGATATGTGGATAGGTTAGCTCTATTTTATAAATTAGTAATTACAAAATGCTCACATGTAACATACATAAAACATTAAAAATACAAGAACTGACAAGGCATGACAGATTTTCACGTTTTGACTAATACAAAACAAGATCAGTATTTTGAGGCTCAGCCAAACACGTCAATATACACAAGATACAACACGCAGTCTAAAATTCTAAGAAAAATTGTTAATGATCATTGGTTTATTTCGATTCACACCATAAGCAACGAAATTCCTACTATAAAATCATATAATTACGACAAATACACAACATTCCAAACTGTTGCAATGGCTTGATAGGAAAATATTAAAAAGATAATGGCCACCTTTCGGACTATACTATCTGTTCTAGAACTATCATCTCTACGATCATTTTCAAAACTTGATATTCCTGCAAAGCATAGATATAAAACAAACACTTAGATCAAATTTTCTGGATGCACAATGCCGTAGGTGCAAATGAAAAATAATAGAATAAAAAATAAACCTGTAAAAGTAGAAGAAAGTGCTACTTTTGTTCAGGAAAGAGGCGCTATCCTCAATTCAAGACTATGCGAAGAAGGAGATGAAATAAAGAGGTTGACCTAATAATGAGCGAAAATACGCAGTCAATTGAGTCTCTCTGGGTCAGGGCCAAAAGATGAAGCACTAAAGAATTCGGTACAAGGCGAGACTTTATTGATTCACATTTATGTGAATTTTCGTGATGTCGGAGGAATGAAAACCAATCATTTGGGCAAACATTGAGGCATATGGCTCAATTGTTTCGTATATGAAATGTCGTTTGTTTCATATTTAATAATTTCTTTTTATATTGAATTAAGATAAATATTTTATTATACTAACACAAGAAGTAATTAGAATGATTGGTACATTCTAAATAGAGAAACTATCCAGTGATAGTACCTAAATAACAAATTCAACATAGAAGGTCACGAGGCCATCTTTTCGGAGGACTATGAGGAAATGAAGAGGTTGATAGGTTTAAAACTAGTGGAAATGAAGTTAGTCATGAAAAGATTGGTATCGGATTCCGGCCAAATCAGCAACAAATGGGACATTAAGGTCATTGTGGATGACTTCGTTCGTAGCAAAGTAAGGAGCATTGAGGATTGTAAGGATTCGATGGCTTAGTGGAGTCCCTAAGCTCTATTCCGTAAGTCCAGTTGGGTATAATGATTGTCATGTATATGAGTCTTTTGTAATTAATTGAGAGCTTAGAGCGTTTGTAAAGTAAATGTTGTAGTAGCCTGAAACGGCGAGCTGTTTCTTGTCGTTCTGGCAAAGTAGAAAAGACCCTTCGAATAAGTTTTAAAACACTTAATAAAGCGTTAGGTTTATGAGATTGTTTTTATATCTTATTTTTACCTCTTTCATATATTTATATTTATTATTTAATGAAGTTATTAAAAAATAACAAATCTCAAATTAAACTCATGTTATGCTGGACTTTATCCGCTTGACAGTTTAGTGGCTCAGCCTTGTCTCAGATTTGGACACATAAATACTTAATAACAAAAAGTGATCTGCCTCAGTGTGAGTGTAAAGTGACTCTCATAGCAAGTGATATGTTCGAAAAGGTCAAAAGAGAGCAGAGAGATGGAAAAATGTTGTAAATCACTTCAGCTATGTAAAGCTTTCATCGATAATGTACACGTATAAATAACACATAAATAGAATTCTTTAGAAATATTTATTTCAGATAATTGAAATATTATTTATTATTTTCTTCTTGATTATTATGACCATCTTCATTTCACTTTTTAGGGGCTAGGTAAACAGAATATATGGCTTTGAACAGAATATATACTTTTTTAGTCACAGACGAATTCGAACTTGAGATTTTCAACAAAGCAACTCTATGCACACAGCAACCCCCTCCCTTCTAACCTCATATGTAACTAATATAACATTCATGATAGTTTATTTCAAAAATATTTTTTTCAGGAATTAATTAAGTTGATTGAAATTAATTAAGTGCGGAGATAATGGAAAAGCAAGGTTTAATTGAGGAAAGGGAAGAAGCATGAAAGATGATAGAAGGGATTCGGTTCCACTCAGTGGTGGAGCGGGCGAGAATGGAACGCTAGAATGTTGGAATGCTGTTGAAGTGTGAACAATATAAGGTGAAATCTTGTTTTCAGGTGCTGGACTGAGGATTTAAATTGGAGGAGACTGTAGATATATATATACATAGAATAGAACAGAAAACAAATTTTATTCTGGAACCGAGTCTCTTTAGAATAACAATAATGAACAAATATAAAAAAAAAAATAATATTCATCTGGCCAGAAGGCTACATAATAATACATATCATGAAATAATCAAGAGTGATAAAACATAGTAAAAATAGAAATAGATAAGAAAATAAATAAATAAAGTACGAAACTTGACAGGATTTTAACTAAATATTGAAAATATATATATATTGATATTAACAAAATAATAATGAATAACATTAATACAATAGTTGATAACGAAATTGCTAAAAAAATAAATGAACGACATAGCATGCGATAAAGTTTTTACAAAGTCTGTATCTTTTTTGTTTTTGGAAAAACAAACAAAACACGTTGGTAGCGAGATGGTGTTTACAATACTGATTTGTTCAAGCGGAAGTTTGACCTGCTTGGAGACCGTCTTTTTGGGATGCCAAGAGATGATGGAAAAGCAGGGATTTAAATGAAGCCAGTGAAGGAGAATGGCGTATGAAAGGAGGGATTGAGTTCCACACAGTGGTGGAGCGGGCGAGGAAGGAACGTTCGAATGCCTTAGTTCTGTGTGCCTGATGTAGAGATCAGAAAGGCGAGATCTTGTTTTGTGGTGCTGGACAGAGGATTTGAATGGGAGCAGACTGTAGATATATGATGGGTGTTGCAAGTTAATGGATTGGTATAGAAAAGCACAAAGGAAATATTGTCTACGTATGGGAGGGAAGGGCCACTTTAACTCATCATAGTGATGTGACACCCGGGATCGCCTCGGAGTAACAAGAGCAAATCTTAAAGTGCAGTTCATTATTGTTTTTAAGCTGCCCTCAAGCATTTTCGAGAGGCCCGCGTATACCACACTACTGTAGTCGAAGTGGGGGAGATGAGGGATGATACGAGAAGCTTCCGAGTATATTGTGTAAGGAGATGCCGAGATCGATGGAATAATTTCTGTAATAGTATGTATATATATGAAGGGTGTTGAGAGTGAACTGAGGGAATATTATTGATTAATGATTGGGGCTCATTAGTTAATCTGTAGTTCATTGGAACATCATTAAGTAAAGCTAATACTAAACTTTTTTATTTAATAAAAAATTTAAATAATTGTAAACACAAAAATATATAATCAAGAATCAATACTCATTTTGTTCTGGAGGAATACCCTTAAGGTATTGGAAGATATCTGGTTACACCTAAAAGTTACACAACTTTTCCTTATAAGTCACCTGATACTTCAGCTTTTCTTATGGTGTCAAAGGCCTCACTGACAATTCTTTTGGCCGGTATATCTACCTCCTTGGTTTAGCATTATTAACTATCTATAAGTTTAGGTTTGAACTTTATTTAAGAATTTTATTATTTTGTACTTGTATTGCAGGGAGTTAGGTAAATCCAGTATAATAATACTTTAAGGCTATTATAATGATGGTAAGACCTAGTTGATGTTAAAGAAAATTTTATCTTATATATTATAATGACTGATCCATAACAATCGAAACGTTTAAAATAAATAATAAAAATGGTCCATCATCAGAATCCATTTTGGCAAAAAATTGCTAAAACTTCATTTGTCCAAACCCTCTATAATTGGCTTTGTTTCCTTATTATAACTTTCCCATTACAAACACACCATAATGCAGTTTTTTTTTTTAATTTTTTTTTAGAATAATTTATTGATATTTACAACTGTAATTATATTACATCAAGTAAATCTGCTGTATGAAAAAAAGTATATGAAAAAAAACAACTTTTCAAGTGTGTATGGAGCTTGTCATGGAAGGATAGGTGTCTAGTTTGGGCCAAATCAGCAACATATGGGATATTAAGATCATGATGGATGAGTTTGTTTGTGACATAATAAGGATTATTTAGGATTTTACAAAGGATTTTGGATTGTAAGGATTGGATACGAGATGAATTGGATGGTCTAGTAGAGCCCAAAGCTCAACTCCGTATGTCCAAAAAGGTCTTATGTCATGTAAATGAGTCTTTTGTAATTAATGGGGAGCTTTGAACGTTTGTCCAGTAAATGTTGAAGTAGGCGAAAACGTCGAGCAGTTTCTTGCCTTTTCAGTCTTGTATGAGCCTTTCAGTTATTTAGACTCAAAAACTTGTATATTACGAATTAGATTTTTCTCATTACTTTGGTTTGCTATTCATTATATATTCATACTACCGTATATGTTTATTATGTTTTCACATATTACTATATACTTCATATGCATAGGGAGCGGAGAGTTCAGATTGTAGATTTCCGAGTTGCTATGATGAAGGTTCTAGGCTCAAATCCTGATATGGCCGATAAATGATAAAGTCTGTTAACAGCCACCGACCCTGTAATATATACAGACCTTCATGGGCTCACCCAGTCTCTATACATTGGGAACTCTTAATTGGGGTAGAATGCGCTTGAGCATAAACTAGGACAATTACCTCCCTGCAGATCTGTTGTCTTATAAACAGTACAGTTTTCTCTGTACAGAACTAAAAACTCTTCACGGAATATAGTGGTAGAGGCCAGGTAAAATACCAAGGCTAGTAGTGAAGCTAATAAATTCAATATTTATATCTACATATATGTATCTACATAGAGAGGTGGAAAATATAAGATTATTGAAGACGGAATCTTTAAGACACTTTTTTCTGTTCATTAGAAATATTTAAATAATTCATTTTCGTCTTCGAATATAAAATAATTTCAAAGATATGGTAATAAAATCAATAAAAGACCCTTGGATAATGATGAGGAATAAACATTTAATAAATGGATAGAAATGAAGGTGAGAGAGCTCTTTTGAAATCATGAATATTCCTTCGTTTGAACAGTTAACGAAGATGTGAGATTTCATTGGAGGCATTGTATTGTGTCTTTGTGCCTTTTGTTGGCTATTGCAAGTTAATTAACAATTTATTAACGTAAAGGGTTAATATCGAACCGTATTCAAGTTCATATTGAGTTTATTTCCAGATTAAAAAGTAATTTTTTCCTACAAATATTAATTTGAAAACAGATATAAAAAAAGTAATTGATTAATATAACATATATATATTAAATATATAATTAATGATACGAATTCATATACGAACACATAATCGATGGACTTTAACAATCGATTCAATTAATTCGACAATAGTAAACGTTGAGATTAGATACGACATGTAGCTCCTTCAAAAGAACAATTCATGCCGCAAATAAAAAAAATGGAGAAAAAATTCAATGTTGCATGTGGAATTAAAAGAAAATTATTATTGGTAAAGCAAAGCATTCCTATTGTGGTTATGATATTGGCATTATTTTATTAAGTATTAAAAAATTGTTAAAATCTTGAGATTTATGGATTTATCTCATTATTCCTATATAACTTAAAGTTCACACATGTTACAACTGAAATTAGGATTTAATAAAAAAATGAAATTATTTTCTTAGGACTTTAGAAATCAAAGAAAAACATTTATTTAGCAATTTGAATAAATTAATTAAATTTATTAGCCTAAATAAGTAATTTAATTGTGAGAATATATTGCTATAGTCCACTCCAAATACTGTATATTTCTATAATTAAAAAAATAAATTAACAATAAAATAGAATAAACAAGGCAATAATTTTTTTATATATATCTAAGTGAACCTTTTACCATTATAACAATTTATGTACGAATATGCTTCCAAATTGTCCTGACATTCAGAACGTACTAATGCAGCCTAAAATTCTGTATGTAACTGACATGTGCCAATCAGTTTGCTGCTGGATTCAGCTCCGAATCATTTCAGAACTTCTGGAAGTCGTTTTAACATTTGAAGGTTGTAAAGGTCATTACCGATTGGTTAGTTATTAAGTTCAATAATTTGAAGAATTAACTATTACTTATTTAGGAGAACAAATATTCAAAATAAAAAATTGAAAAAAAAAAACAGATTAAGTCTGAAAATATTACACGGGTTTAGTTTTTTCTGAGGAAAAGCTTAGGTCTGAAAACATGAAAAGATGAAAGTTATTTCAGAAAGAAACATGAAAGCCTCCTACTTGAATTAAAGTACGTGTTCTGAGATTGTATATCTTTTGACAGCTTCGCTTAGGTGTTGGTTCAAAGTGTATTTCAAACAAATTATTTTCAGCATTTTTAAAAAAAATATTTATTTATTAAATCTGTTTTATTTAAAGACAGGGTTGTCTATTTAATTATAGAATGAAACCGTCACATTATATAATTAAAAGGCAAATATGGAACATATAATATTATATTCTTTTAGCCTTCCACGACCACTATTATTACAAAACACTTTGTTTATTTCTTCTGGTTTAGACCGTGTAGATAAATTTCTCGCCAACGTTTCGTTAACCATGCTGCTGACTTCCTCAGGGCTGAGATGAGAAGAACTTTCCTGAGGAAGTCAGCAGCATGGTTGACGAAACGTTGGCGAGAAATTTATCTACACGGTCTAAACCAGAAGAAATAAACAAAGTCTTTTGTAATATAATATAATATTCAAGGACCAAGGCAAGGAAACCATAAAACTATAAACTGAAAAATTGATGAATCCAAGAAACGAAGAAAAATTCGGATAAGAATTAGTATATACATTGGAGCGTCGATTATCCGAACTAATGTTGTCAGGGATGGTTCGGATAATTGAAATTCTCAAAAATATAAATGTAGATACAATTATGTAAAGACATATAAACATGCGTGAAAGGAAAATCTAAAATAATTAATGAAAGTTTATAAAAAGCATGATTATTTATGCACGTAAAAATATATGTTCGTTGTGAAAAATGAAGGAATAAAAAATGCAACACAAGGCAAAGAACGAAAATATGTAGGTACATATGTATATGTATTAAGATGTATGTAAAACAAAATAACATGTATGCAAAGATTTATCAAAATTAATTCTGTGACTTAAAGAACGTTTTAATACTTGTCTGCTTCAGTGTTGACTTCCTCTTCATGGCAGCTAGATCTCTAATTCTTGCGGCAATAAATTCAAATTAATTAAAATTACTACTGCATGATAATTGTTGACCTTGATAATGTGGAAGAAATTGGTCCGGGTAGAGGTCAATGAATTTCTCTTAGAATTGGAGAAAACTTTATTAATTAGTCAACGTTTCGACCTACTTTGTAAGTCTTCTTCAGGCTATATGCAAAATACAGACAATTAAGTACAAAAATGGTATAAATATAATAAAACATACTAAATATAAATAAACAAAAGTATGGTGAATACAGGCAATTCAAAATAAAAATGATAAAAATTGCACAGAAAGGTAAATATAAATATTTACCCATATCATTTCACATTCCTATTGTATATTCAGTTTTTATTTTTTATTGTAATACCTTAATTTTTTTACTGTCAACACTTTCTGTTTCATTATTATTTTCTTCATGTTTTATTATTATTTTCTACATTTTAACCTTCATAATTACCTTACTGTACATCTTTATCAATTTTTTTTGCCTGTATTCACCTTCTTTTAGTTTATCTATATTGAAAATGTTTTAATTATTCGTACCGTTTTCTTAAATTGTCTGTGTTTTGTATATAGCCCTGAAGAAGACCTACAGCGTAGGTCGAAACGTTGGCTATCAATAAAGATCTTCTGAAATTACTTGAGAATTTCATTCACTGACCTCTACCCGGACCAATTTCTTCAACGTAAATATAAATAGTTTTATTTATAAAAATCCGGCATTTCAAAAAATTATTATTTGGGGTTTTGGACAAGAATTCGGGCTTTTCGTCCACTGAATGTCGGCAGAGTCATGACTGTCTATTTAATTTTATTTATTGAAATTGTAAATTTATTATTTTTTCAATATAGATATAATCGCTATACAATTTATATGACAAGGGTTTCTTTGTAATAAGTTTTACGACAAACTGTAATAGTTAGTAATACAAGTGAGGCGATATTGGGGAGAGTTGTTAAGCCAGGGATCTTGGCAGTTATAAATTCTGATTGGTGTAATAGGATTGACGATTCGGTCGCCGCATAATCCGGGCAAGTTTATATTTTATGATGAGCCCCGCGGCTCATAATAAAGAATTCATTATTTATGCAAAACCAGGGGGTTTATACGTTGCCTCTTTAATGAGGCTATTACCAGCCTTTTTTTACAACCGCAGGCCGCCTAAATTGGATTTTTTCCTTCGCCCTATTGTGAATATTATGATTGAACTGTTAATACCCCCTTCGCTTACTGTCAACAGTTTTTTCGATAATGGGGTATTTATAAATAATAGCTTTCCATTTAGAAAACTGTTTTAAGGAGGGGGGGGCGAGGTAAAGGTGAAATGAAATGTCCTTTTGTTTTGTATATCTTGAAGATTTTTTTTTTGTGTCTGGAGCTGTGATAAAATGTTTTAACAACCTGTCTAGTAAGGAGCTTAACTGTAAAAAAAAAAAAAACATTGTAATAAATAACAGTCAAACGTTTTTATTAAAATAGAATAGGAAAGTAACTTCCTAAAGTCCCTTTACAATAACTAACATCAACAGAAATAGAAACATATATATATATATATATATATATATATATATATATATATATATATATATATATATATATATGTTGCCCAAAGGCTACATAATACAAACCATAAAGAGTATAAAAAGTGACAGAAAACAATTTAAAAAAAATATATAAATAAAAATTCTACTTGATGAATTAACGATGTGTTATTATTTATATATGAGTACGTTTTATTTATATCATTGACGCTTCGCTCATCCATTAGATATTTTTAAAAACAAGTTATCTTAGTTGATTTTGTATCTATTTTTCTTACATTATTTACTTTTTTTTCTACTTGACATTGTTAATTTGCATACAAATACAAATATCAATTGTTTTTCTCTATATATTTATTGTTATCTTATTATTATTGATATTCTATTTCTATGTTAGTTCTTGTACTCTGTTTTTTTTTATTCTTGAAAAAAAAACAGAACTAAATACTAAGCTATAAAATTATTTATTAATGCATTACTAACATTTTAAGTTACATTTTTTTTTTATCATAAAGAACGTTTTTCATCCACTTTCTATTTCCTCTAGAGAGACAAGTCCAATGTCTTTTGTCTTAATAGGATTTTTCTGGAGGGTTTCGGTCAACTGTCTCGTCGCTTAATGAGAATAGACTTTTTACTGGAATATCTCTCAGCTCAAAGGATTTTTCATTTTCATTTTAATTTCCTAAAACATATTATCCTTTTAAGCTTATTTATCTACATTTTTCTGTGAAGAAAGTAAGAAAAAAAAGGTACTGTTCCAAATTCATTTTAGTTGTATTCATGTATTTTTTATAATCTTTCTCAAATTTTAATATCCTGAGTTGTTCAAAGCTGAATAAAAACATTTTTTAAATGTCTTAAGAAATCGAGGTTAAATTTTAAATGTTTGAATTTCGCTGATGTTTCTGGTTAGATTAAGATGATTTTCAAATTAAAATTTCATATATTTTTAAGAATATTTTCCTTAATTAAAATTCTGATATATAAGTTAAAAAGGCACTATTCCAAATTCATTTTTATTACTATTTACAATAGTTGTAATTATATAATTCATTATTGCTGCTTGTCTTTAAACATTATAGTTACAATATCAATAATTAAAAAAACAAAAAAATAAGGTTATCATTTTAAGATGCAATTATGGGAATACTTTGTTCTATTAAGTAGCTGAAGACATTCAAAATAAAATTGTTAATTCAATTGTAAAGAAAGACTTTTTTGAAATCCTTCAATTCTAATTCATTGTTATTTACACTACATAATATTTTGAATATTCATTTATATCATATTGAATATTCAGTTCTATAGTTAATTATATTATTGCTTAAATCTTATAGCACATTTATATTAATTTATAAAATATACAATAATTTGCCTTGATTATTTGTCTAACATCACTTTGTTTTACGTGGTACAGTTTCATAGGCGTAAACATTTGTGATTTTCAAATATATTATAGTTGTAAGCATCCTTGAATGTATTCTGAATACTTTTTTTATTTGGAATAGTTTTTTAAACATACTATTTGTCGTATTCCTGAATAATAATAAATGGGGATCGAGGTAGAGCTCAAGGAAACCAAAATGCACATTTACAAATTAGTTTACCTCCCATCCCTTACTTATGGAAGTGAAAGGTAGGTTATCCTTGACAAACAAGCTATCCAAATGGCAGTGGCGGAGATGAAATTCCTACGAAGAGTCGTTTGAAAGACCAGGAGGGGCCGCATCAGGAATGAAAGAATTAAAAAAGAGCTAAAAGTGAACGAGCTAAAAGATTACATAAAAAACCGACAGCTAAAGTTGTTTGGCAACGTCTGTCGGATGGATGAAGAGAGAGAGAGCCAAGGAAGGTCATGGAAGCTAGGTTAGGCCGAGAGGTCCTCCCAGAGTTTCCTATCAGGAATGTATTCAAGGCATCGGACGGGAGAGGACTACAGGAAACGAGGCTGCTGAGTAGGGAACGAGAGGCATGCTGCATTGGGAGGAAGCTCCTCGACGCTAGCAATGGAATAACAGGAAGTCAAAGAAGAAGAAGAGGTAAAAGCGGTCTATGTCGGAGGTTCTAGGTTCAAATACGGCTGCAGCAGATAATTTATTTTGTGTCAATAGCCACGGTTGGGCACTTTGGGATCTAACCATTCTCCTTGAGGCTCACCCAACCGCTATAAAGTTGGTACCCTTAATTGGGGAAAATACTGACTGCTGAGCGTGATCTCGGACATCAACCTCCCTGCACAAACGTTATCTATGAAACAGTACATTCTCCACCATGTACTAAACCCATGACCCTTCATTAGTTGTAGTGGTACAGGTTTTTTTTTTTACTTAAATACATTCATTAATATTTAAGTAACTAGTCATTGAAATATATTTGATGCTGTATTTGTATATTTCGGTTATGGATAATACCATAAAAAATATATAAAAAATTATTGGGTGCTATTTCAAATATAGCTGCGCGTGTAGCAAAGTTTGAAATTAAGAAAATACAATCAGAAATCTATGTAAACAATTTTCAAAACTCCCAGAAAACTTTCCAGTTTAACCTTCTTTTTGCACTAAATGATAATCCCTACTCTCGGTATCTGTAAAGTGGGTACTCTTGATTGGTAGAAAACCTGGTGGCGGAGCGTGATCTCGGACTTATCACCTCCCTGTACAACTATTGTCCTTGAAACAGTACAGTCTACCATGTACTAAACCCAAGACCCTTGGTTATATTGGTACAGTTTTTTTTTTTACTTAGTAATTAATAAATGACAATTAGCCATTTAAACACACTAGCTCGACGTTTCATGTAACTTCAACACTTACTAGACAAACGCTCTAAGCTCTTAATTAACTACAAAAGACTCATCTATATGACCATCATACGACCTATTTGGACTTAAGTAGAGCTTTGGGGCTCCACTAAGCCATCGAATTCCTCTCGTATCCAATCCTTACAATCTAAAATCCTTCGTAAAATCCTCAATGCTCCTTAGTTTGTTAAGAATAAAGTCATCCATAACGACCTTAATGTCCCTTTTGTTGCTGATTTGGCCCGAACCCGGTATCTATCCTTTCATAACAAACTTCATTCCCACTCAAACCCTCTAGTTTCAAACCTAGCTTCCTCTTCAATTCCCGATAATCCTCCGAGGCGTCTGAAAAGAAGATGGCCACGTGACCTTCTTAGTTGAACTTTGATTTGAGTACTACCAGTGAGTAGTTTCTCTACTTGTCATCATCATGTCATTATGTAACACTTATCCTATTTACTTGTTGTATTATTGTAATACAGTTGTAGTATCAATAAATAAATTTATATAAAAAAAAAAAAAAACACTTAATGCTGTCTTTGTACATGTCGGTTTACCTTTTCATGCCTTGGCCACATCATGTGTTATTTTATTTATTTCTCATTATTGGGAACAGGCATTTAATGCGTGACAAACCAATATTTCCCGATGTGATTGTTTCCGATACAGCCTTATCATAAAATCAAAGCGTACGATTCCTATTCATTGATCATGCCAGAATAGATCACGCTGTGGTCAATGTACAGAGAAATATTTCACGACACCATCTGCCACATCACATGGTATTCTATGACCCGGCCCACGACACATATATAATTTAATAGCAATCAAAGCTTCGGCATGAATCCATACTTGAATGAATCCTTTTGGCCGTGACATATCTGTTATATACAGACGCGATGTAGCCTCAACTGAACTAATACATTTTCTCAATGCCCGCCCGGAACTGTTAATGAGTTGGTAACAGGTTCGTGACTTAAATCACGTAGTGAGCGTAACTAAGCAACCCATTTCGACCTGTGGGATTTAATTTCGGCCTAATAATAGAATACCAACTTCAAGATACGTTATTCGTAACAGGTTTTCTGTTCCAATCGGAAAATTTCTTTAATGGTTACGTACTAACTTAGTATTTATTGAACGAAATTTTCATTTATATGATTTGTATTAATGTAACTTTAGTTAATGTTATGGTTAAAAAGGTTATTAAATTAAATTTAGACTATTTGAATAGTAAATTGCACTAATAGAATTATTGTTTGTGATGTTTTATCTATATCTATGTATATTATAAAACAAAGTTCTCGCCCGCGTTTGTTCGTGGTAAACTCAATAACTACTGCACGGACTTTCATGCGGTTTTCACCAATAGATAGAGTGATTCAACAGGAAGGTTTATGTTTACATATAATTTGTTGAGAGGTTTTGTGTAAATGGGTTGAAATATCGATTGGCTTCACCGAAGACGCTGCCTAATCTCGTGCAATTATCTAACATGCAAGATAATAAATTCGTATATAAAGAATTATTATGGTTTTGTTTTTATTTTTGTAATATCTAGATAATAAAGTACATTATCTGAGATGGGCAGAAAAAAAATCATGACTCCCAAAGAAGCCTGATAAATAATATTCGCGTCACGGTCCTTAGTGGCCGGTACGTGATAAACAAAACAAAAATACATTACATAGACATATTATGTAGACATAATATGCCTTATTACCCGAGCAAAGCTGTGGTGGGTCGCTAGTAAAGAAATAAATATGGTTGTTGTTGTTTGTTCATTTAACGTCACTTTATGCTGCTATGGCTGATCGGACGATGCTACAGTGGGAGCTCTAAATTTTGCCTATCCAGGTTTAATTAGGATAGGGGTTTTTAACGAGTACCTGACATCGTACAGGC
Source organism: Arma custos (assembly GCA_037127475.1). Lineage (NCBI taxonomy): Eukaryota > Metazoa > Arthropoda > Insecta > Hemiptera > Pentatomidae > Arma > Arma custos. The sequence goes on from CM073765.1 coordinate 13,740,279, forward strand.
TCGGGACCCCGTTTAAGGTCCCTTCCGAAGGACGGCGTAACTAAGGATTTTTTACTCCCTTTAAAAAATCCTAGGGCTACCTGCCGGGCTACGAACCCCCGATCTTGGGTTTAGTAGTTTGTTACGCTAACAACTAGACCACAGGTGACCGTTTGATTTTGTTCAATTCATGTTAATTAATTAAATAGTTTTTCAACATCAATAAGTCATATATAACAATAAAATAAAAAGTTTCAGCGATTTTATAGAAAATTTTACTGCTTAATTTTTATTTAGTGTTTCATGTTATTTATTAATTATTTAATTAAATAATCGTGTTTTGTGCTGTTTTGATGGTTATAATAACCATTTAAAGCATTTTTTAAACAAGATTATATAATTTACCGAATAAAATAGCTTTTTTTACGGGAAATTTGAATATACTTGTAACTATTTTAATATTTGATAACTGAGGTTGGTGTTTCCGGGTTGATGGGATAGAAACGATAGAAGGCGCATCTGCCTCCACGATGCTCGTTCCCTCACCCCCCCCCCCTCACATTCTCTCTCTCTCTCTCTTTTCCTCCCTCCTACACCCCGTCAAGTAGTGCTTTTACCCGCCCTAATGACATTCCGTATGAAAGCAAAAAAATGTGTGCTAATGCTTGCTCAAGCACCCCCTTGAGGGGATGGTTTTCTTCCTAATACTTGAGCGTTCTTTCACACCTGTGTTGGGAGCCGGATACAACCAGGTGCCTGAACAGGTATTTTAGAAGGATTTTATCACAAATTCTATACCATTTTATAGAGGCTATAATGAAGTTTAAATTTTAAAAAATATTTCAGGTTTATCATGGTTTTGCATTAAAATGAAAACACCTTTATCTGCGTTCAGAAAAGGTAAACCTTAAACTTTCATTCCAGGATATGCGAGGCCTTCCTCTGCGTCTTTTTCGTTCCTGACGATTCTCTATAGTTCCATCCTAAGGAGGTGACCTAACCACTTTATTTTGTGTTCATCCAGGATATTCTCAACTAAACTAAACATATTAAAACCAATTGAATTATTCACGCAGTAGGCGTCACTATTCTCGCGCAATATATCACTATTATATCCCTGACACTAACCCATTTTCCCGTACTAAATATTACTATCCTCATTACGCTCTTAGATCCCAATTAATTACAAAAGACTCATTTACATGACAATTATCTGATCTATTTGGCCATTCGGAGTTGAGCTTTGGGGCTCTACTAAACCATCCGATTCCTTACAATCCAAAATCCTTTGTAAAATCCTCAATGCTCCTTATTATTTCACAAACAAACTCATCCATCATGATCTTAATATCTCATATGTTGCTGATTTGGCCCAAACTAGATACCTATCCTTCCATGGAAAGCTTTATACACTCTCAGAATCCGCTAGTCTCTCAACTTGCTTCCCTTAAACGATTAACCTGGAATCCTCTTACAAGACTGAAAAGACAAGAAACCGCTCGACGTTTCAGGTTACTTCAACACTCACTAGACAAACGCTCTGAGCTCCCAATTAACTACAAAAGACTCATCTACATGACCATCATACGACCTATATGGACTTACGAAGTAGAGCTTTGGGGCTCCACTAAGCCATCGAATTCCTCTCGTATCCAATCCTTACAATTCAAAATCCTTCGTAAAATCCTCAATGCTCCTTATTTTGTTAAGAACAAAGGCATCCATTATGACCTTAATGTCCCTTTTGTTGCTGATTTGGCCCGAACCCGGTATCTATCCTTTCATAACATACGTCTTTACCACTCAAACCCTCTAGTTTCAAACCTAGCTTCCTATTCAATTCCCGATAACCCTCTGAGGCGTCTGAAAAGAAGATGGCCACGAGACATTCTACTATTGAACATTATTGGAGTGCTACCGATGGGTAGTTTCTCCTCAAGTACTTTTTTTCCTATAACTTGTTCATGTTATCAGATTTGCTTGTAGTATTATTACAGTTGTAAATATCAATAAATTTATCTAAAAAAAAAATTACTAACCGCGGCTGCAGAAATTTTCACTTCAAAAACTCTTTTCTTCTGGACCACTTTTTCTAATATGGGGCGCTTGCAGTAAAAATACGAGGTGTAAAAGTTAAAATTTAGAAAAAGGACATCGAAATCTATAAAATTGGCAATTTTAAAACTACCGGGAAACTTCCCGGAGTAGTCTCCAGTAGTGTTTGTTCATTTAACCTCAACTTATGGTGCTAATGCTAATATGGCGATATTACAATTTTTCCTATCCAGGATAAGGATAGGTATCTCGACGGAGTACCTTTATCCGCACCGGCTCGGAAACCCATTTTACGTCCTTTCTGAAAGATGGCAAAACATACTGACGGGCTGAGATCATAGGTGACCCTTCCAAATGGCTCAACGATTACGCGAGAAATGGACGAATATAGTCGATTCAAAGATTATCAAAATGAAAATATTTTTTTATTTTTTATTACGTTATCATGAAATGATCAGGAAATGCCAATATGGTTGATATATATAAGTTTTCGTAATATATTATCAGTACGACTGACAAAATTTTATTATCTAAATAATTTGTAATTGTGATTTTATCTCCGACTCGATCAGATATTTTCATTTTATTTCATTGGAGCTGAATATTCATTTTTCATTTCATTTATTCCTATAACTCGACCCACTTATACAATTCACTCACTTAAGCTCGGTCGATTCCATTTCGGATGATTCAGCAGCCCCTGAATGATGAGGGTTTGGATTCGGGGATGTTTTGTCGACGAAGGGAGATGCATATTGTGCATATTGGGCATCGGACATTGACTGCATTATGCACGATATGAATATGCAACGGCCACGCTGCATCAAAAACCTCTCCACTGTGCTCTACCCTTAATGGGTTCGGGGTACCATCGGTTCCAGCCATTCATTCCATTCTATTATCGTCGCAAATACCATCAATTCCTGGTCATTTCATTAATATACCGCTTTTTTGTTAATCCATGTGTATAAGAATAGTATAAACACAAAATTAGAAAACACTGATTAGAACCAACATAAAAAAATACTAACCTTTGAAGTACTTTTTATTTAGTCATTTGTAGTTCTCAATCAATTAACAAATCGAAAAGTTATTGGACAACTGTTGTGCAGGGAGGTAATTTGTCCAAGTTCATTGCCATCTACCGGGTTTCTCCCTAATTTAGGGTATCCACTTTATAGAGACTGGATGAGCTAGAAGAGGCTCTATAGATCCAACAGATCTATTCGTCACTGCTAACAGATTAAATCTGTGGCACCTGTGCGAAGTGGGCTAAGTCGAATTTTGTGAATTTCAAGCTATCTACTAAGAATCGTAATTTTTCTGAACTTATTTTAAGTTCAAGATTGGAGTATCAGCCCACGATTCACAAAGGAATATCCTTCATTGCAATGGACGGAACACAGCGTGTTAGACACAGCGTGTTAGACACAAGGCCAATGTGCACAGGTGCCACAGAAATAATGGATCTGTAACACGGAATCTTCAGCATTGCAACACATCACTTTGTACACTAAACTTCTCCGCTCACTTTAACTATAAAAAGAAACCTAAAATAAAAAAAAACATTATTTTATTTAATGCAATATACTCAATATCTAAATAAAGACACTGTGTCGGTACTCATATTTTAATAGGAGAATAAAAAATAAATATTAAATTCAAATTTAATTTCCAGAATTATATGGGGTACCTCTATTAAAACGTTTAGTTCATACAGTAATATGATTAAATAAAGTTATATAGTAAAGACCGTGGAAAAAAATTCCAATGAAAAGCCCTTAAGTCTCCAACCTAAAACAGAAATTGAAATTATCTGTCCAATATTTCGCCCATTCAGGCATCCTCAGTTTGGAGACTTAAGAGCTTTTCATTGGATTTTTTTTCAACGGTATTTACACTTATGTAAGGTCTCTTTTTATTATTCAATATTTAAAGTTTATGGATGTAAACGTGTGTTGGACAGTAGGAATACAGAGGGCATCTCCTAATCAACACCAATATAATAAAATCAGAAAAAAAATATTTTGAAGATAAACTAGGTTAGATGTGTAGATCAGAAGGGAATGAAAATTTATAAATATATAACCATGTTTTATTTTCTTTACTTCTTTTAAAAAAGTAAATATGCATCAGTTGTCATACAACTTAAAACCTTTTAAGGGTCGTTAGAGAAACTCCAGAAAGCTTTGTCACAACTCTATGGACCAGTGCCTTTGTTAGTGTGCCAGATTTTTTTATTTATTTCTAAATGCCTTTCAAAGGACAACACCACAATTCTAGGGCGAACTAAAGCCTTAACTATCACGCCACTTGAATGTCTAGTTTTCTGGTTCTTCGTCATTTTATTAGCCTTTAAGACTATATTATATTGATATTATGATATTATTTCACAGCTTCTTTGAAGTATATTATTTTTTTATTCTTATTAGTATTCTTTTTCTGAACATTATCCTTAGCCTAGTAAAATATTTCTATTTTTTTTCTTATTTAGTTAGTGATGAAAATCGGCCATATGTTTTCATACGTTATTACTATAAAAAAAATCCTGTACCACTACAACCCGTGAAGGGTCTGAGGTTCACATGGTAGAGACTGTACTGCTTCATAGACAACGATTGTGTAGGGAGGTGATTTTTTCTAGATCACGCTCAAAGGCCAGATTTTTACCCCTTATTTTGGGTACGCACTTTTAGAGGATGGATTTTCCCTCCTATTTTAGGTACTCATTTTATAGAGGCTGGGTGAGCCCTAGGAGGGTCCCGGATCCTACATGATCTATCTCCCGCAACTGACCAACTAAATAAAAGTTTTGAATAAAGGATTTGAACCAGGATTATTGTTATTGCAACTCAGTGCTCTATTACTGAGCCACTTCGCTCCCCTAATGAAAGCGATGAAATAAATAAAAATACATGAAATGTTACATTACAAATACATCTCTCAGCTTTTAGTTTGGTATAATTTTATAATAAATCTTAAAAATTTCAACATTAATATATTAAAATTATAATAAAATAAAGTAAGCGCTCTAAAAGGTAGTGGCTCAGTGGTTGCCATACCGAAAATCCTGGCTCAAATCCCCGAATAGTTCAAATATAGGCAAGACTTTTATACAGTCTGTTTACAGCCAGAGATGGATAATATGGGATCTAGGGCCTTCATGGGGCTCACCCAGCCTCTATAAAATGTTATAAAAATAGCATAATACTTTCTATAATTAAAAAGTATTATAACTAAATAAGGGGGGAAATCAGGCAGTTCAACGTGGTCTAGGACAAATCACCTCCCTGCAGAACCGTAGTCCATGAAAAAGTAAAGTCCCGTCCCTACCATGTACCGAACCCCAGACCCTCCACGGGTTGTGGTGGCGGGGTGGGTTATATGGATGTGTGGAATTGGATAATGACTGGGCCAGGGGATTTGGATGGCAGGCAATGTTTTGGTGAATGTTTGAAAATAAGGACGAACGGAATGTTGAGCACCTTTCTTTAAATATTAAATTATTAACATAAAAATTAAATTAACAATATCTTTATGTGTAGCCTCAATACTTGAGCCGTTTATTTTGAAAGTGGCCTACCCCCATTTATCTTCAAATGGAGATATTTAAGGGTTTGCGTTTCAATGAATTTAAAAATATACATATAGGATACTAATGAGTCATACTGTTTAAGTGTATCTAAGGGTGTTGAATTTATGGTTGCTATTAAAATTGTAACAATTATTAAGTGAATAATGTGCGTTTTCTTATCAAGAATGGAGTTAAGCCACTTTCAAAATTAACAACCAAATTCATTATAAAATTTGAAGGTACCCAAGTCGATTCAACATAATTTAAGATGCTTCAAATTGAAAAAAACAATATTCAATTTATTTTACATATCTTTAAAACACTTCGGAAACACAATTTATGCGATTCAAAACATTTTTTAATCATTTAAAAAATGATAAATTAAAGAACATATAAAATTACAAACATAAATTTATTACAAAACAATTTATTATTCATCTACATTTTGCTCGTGTGAAAGGGATTTGAAGAAATCATGATGTTCCGGTGGCATATATCGCAATAGGTCAATCATGTCCTTGAATTTTGCTGTTGTAATTTGTCTGATATTTTTATAGAGTGGTTTCAATACAATGTTTTCGAATTTTCTTGGTCTACCCCGACGTGGTAATAAATTCAGGACTTTCAAATTTTCATTCTCATTCATTGATGTCTTATAGAAAATTTTATACGGTTCATTTCTAACAAAACTCATATTTGTAACCAGTTTACTGATTCTCCATCAGAATTCTTTACCCTTTTAAAAATTGCGTCTTCTAATAATTTTGTTGATACAAAATCTTTTTGTCTCATTTCATTTACAATAAAATTATTACCTTTCCGACCCTTCACCACTGCTTTCAGACATTATCAATAGTAAATATCTTGATATAAGTATAAAATAAATGGAGTTAGGCCACTTTCAAACTGCACGGTTCAGTTATTAAACTAATTCTGAAAACTTATGTGTCAAAAACTTATCGTATTTGCTCGGAATATCAGCAACCTGAAATGCTTCACTGATATATAATGTGAAGTTGTACATGTAACCATGGTAACTGGCAAAAAATTGAAAAACGGAGTTAGGCCACTTTCAAAATAAACGGCTCACTTAGTAATTACAACTAACTACGATATCCTGATATTTGAAATTAATTTATATATTGTGTTTAATTTATATATTGTTTTTTTATTGCCCAAAACGTTGTTCCTAATAATTATGCAAAACTCTTACATTTGGTCTTTATATTTTTATTGGAGGAAATCAACAATTTAATTATAATAATTTATATAGAATCACAGACGAATCCTTCCTTAACTTTATTATACAATCCATCTAAAGGACTTGTTTTATTTTTTTTTCTCGTATTCCACTTGCATCCGAAAGAAGCAGGGAACGTTTGCTATTCCGAAGCCTTTGCTCCCATCGATTTGTACTAAGCTGACGTGAACTACGAGTGTGTATTTATGCTCTCTCCGATGGCGGGGACTATTCCCGGGGAAATATTGGCAGTTAGAGCTAGGTTAAGTCTCTCATTTTAGAACCTCGGGCTTGACTATTAATCACCAGTCGATTTCTAGTATCGATTCTAGATGTATAGAGTAGAAAAAAAAGAGGAGTTGTACGTTTTACTCGCATAAAGAAGGTAACATATTGGTCGGTCGTGATGAAGCTGAGAAACAGCTAAGTGGTTAGTGATAACACGGATATTAAGAACAGAAATAAAATACTGTTTAATGGACAACGGTTGTGCAGGAGGTGATTTGTCCTAGATTATAGAGGCTGGGTGAGCCCCAGGAGGGTCCTAGATCCTATATGAACCATCTTTGGACGCTAACTGACTAAATAAAAGTCTTGGCCTGCAGCGGGATTTGAACCACGATTTTCGGCATGCAACTCAGTGCTCTACCACTGAGCCACTCCGCTCCTAAAGGAATAAAACCAATAAAAATCATAATGGGACGTAATGAAGGATAAAATTGGTCAGGGAGTGCAGTCAATAATAGCACAAAGTAAGAAAAACGTATTGTTTACTAGTGCGAACGTTTCGGCCTACAGAGTAGGTCATCTTCAGGGCTGCGAAAGAAATAATGGGATGTATTTGATAAGATTTTATGGGTTAACCTGTGGTTTATTGGTATTAGCATCACAACTTTTGCGTTTAAGGTCACAGTTTCAGAGCCGGTCTTTTTTAAGGGAGTACAAAATCATGTTCAATTTAGTTATTATTTCGTATCAGAGGCAATACAAGATACGAGATGGGTACCCTTTATGATCAAGATGCATTAGGTCGCCTAGCAACCAGAGGCTGTCAGATGACTAATAGAACAATGGTAACAAGTCGCCGGAAGCCCAACTTTAAGTTCAGTTTCATCAACTTATTCAGGCTCTGTGAAGCAGTGATCGCCATCATTAAGTTCGTCTAGCAACATCACTTCAAACTAAAGACTATAAAATCATATCGCCGTATCACCCAATCGCCCAGTATTTTGTCTCAGATTATTTATAAATTTAAGGTAAAGAAATGTTTTGTTGTCTTATACTATATGACTATTCTTTTTATTGTTTCTAATTTAAGTGTTCATAGTTCTTTCATTTTTATTTTCAGTTATGAATAACTGAATAACTGAAAGTTATTCCTTTTTTATCTTTAATGTTTTTAGCTATTATTCTTTATGCTAATGTACTTTAGTTCTAATAAACCCATTGTTCAGCATCTAAAAAAATAAAAAAAACAGTACCACTGATACCCGTAAACGGGTCTGGGGTTCAGTACATGTTAGAGACTGTACTGTTTCATGGACTACGGTTCTGCAAGGAGGTGACTTGTCCTAGGTCACGCTCGACCGCCAGATTTTTTCCCTTATTTTGGGTACTGAATTTTTATACTATCTTATAGAGGCTATGTGAGCCCCAGGAGGGTCCTAGATCCTATATGATCCATCACCCGCTGCAAATTGACTAAATAAAAGTCTTGCCCTCAGCGGGATTGTAACCAGGATTTTCGGCATGGCAACTCAGTGCTCTACCACTGAGCCACTCCACTTCCTCTCTTGACTAGACTATAAAATCATATCGCCGTATCACCCAATCGCCCAGTATTTTGTCTCAGATTATTTATAAATTTAAGGTAAAGAAATGTTTTGCTGTCTTATAGTATATGACTATTCTTTTTATTGTTTCTAATTTAAGTGTTCATAGTTCTTTTATTTTTATTTTCATTGTTCAAACCTAAAAAACCACCAGAACTTCCATCTTCTTACCGCCCTATATCTCTCCTGCCCATAATGGGTAAAATGCTTGAAAAACTCATTCTGAAACGTCTACATCCTATAATAGAATCCAACCAAATAATCCCAGATCACCAATTTGGTTTCAGAACATCGCACTCCACAATCCAGCAATGCCATCGAGTGGTGGACGTTGTCTCATCCACATTAGAGCGCGGAATGTACTGCACGGGAGCTTTTCTCGATGTAGAGCAGGCTTTTGATCGAGTCTGGTATCCGGGACTGTTGTACAAACTCCGTAAATTCTTACCTTCTACTTACTTCCTTATTATCAGTTCCTACCTCAGTAATAGAACCTTTAAAGTAAACCATAATTTTTCCTGCTCTTGCCTCTTTACCCAGTTAGCTGGTGTTCCTCAAGGTAGTATCCTGGGTCCCATCCTATACACAATATATACAGCTGACATCCCAACCCATCCAAGCACTGTCCTCACTACGTACGCTGATGACACATGTGTGTTATCAGTAAATAACGATCCATTTGTCGCATCCCAATATCTTCAATCCCATATCTCAAACCTTCAAGAATGGTGTCAAAATTGGAGAATTAAAATAAATACTAACAAATCCCACCAAATTACCTTCACTCTTCGTCGTAAACCTACGAATTCCTGCCCTACTTTATCCTTTAATAACACTCCACTGATCCCTGTCGAACAGATACGTTACCTAGGACTCCATCTGGACAAACGTCTCACTTGGAATCCTCATACAAGACTGAAAAGAAAAGAAACTACTCGACGATTTCGCCTACTTCAACATTTACTGGACAAACGTTCAAAGCTACCAATTAATTACAAAAGACTCATTTACATGACAGTTATCAGACCTATTTGGACATACGGAGTTGAGCTTTGGGGCTCTACTAAACCATCCAATTCATCTCGCATCCAATCCTTACAATCCAAAATCCTTCGTAAAATCCTCAATGCTCCTTATTATGTCACAAACAAACTCATCCATCATGATCTTAATATCCCATATGTTGCTGATTTGGCCCAAACTAGATACCTATCCTTCCATGAAAAGCTCCATACACACTTGAATCCGCTAGTCTCTCGACTTGCTTCCCATACTATTCCTGATAACCCTCCGAGGCGTCTGAAAAGAAGATGGCCTCGAGACCTTCTACTATAAAACTTCATTGGAGTGCTATCAATGGATAGTTTCTCCACAAGTGATTTTTTTTTGTTCATGTCCTTTGTTCATACAGCCAATTTACTTGATGTAATGTTATTACAGTTGTAAATATCAATAAAAAAAAAAAAATTTATTGTTCTGATAGTTATTTCTTTTTTTTACCTTTAATGTTTTTAGCTATTATTGTTTATGTTAATGTACTTTAGTTCTAATAAACCCATGATTCAGCATCTAAAAAAACAATACCAGTACCACTACAACCCGTAAACGGGTCTGGGGCTCAGTACATGTTGTCCTAGGTCTCCTTCTTTAGTACTAGCCAGCCGTTACATCTAACGGCATCGCTCTCCAAAATCACCCTGAAGATGACCTACACTGTAGGTCGAAACGTCGGCACATAATATAAGTTTATTACTTATTCTGTGTTCTAATTGACTGCACCCCCCAAATATCTCCTTTACATTAGATCATCCAGTCAACTATTTTCATCTCATACATGTAATTATATTACATTAAGTAAATCTGCTGTATGAACAAAGGACATGAAAAAAAACCACTTGTGGAGAAACTATCCATTGATAGCACTCCAATGAAGTTCTATAGTAGAAGGTCTCGAGGTCATCTTCTTTTCAGACGCATATCATATCAGTTTGGATTTATCTTCGATTTTACTTATTATTGCTCCTAATTATATAAGCAGTAGAACACTCACAGAAGTGCCTTGCTGACAACATTATTCATGTATTCGTTTTCCTTTTTGATTGTTCATTTAATTATATATATGATTTAATTATTATTGCTATTAATTTATACCCGTAATAAAAGACGGAGAGACGCGAAGATATGAACGCCTAAGAGGGAAGGAGAATATCGATTGAAGGCGGAGGGTTGTTGCTCATTTAGGCAAATCCTTTGACTGGTTAATTAGTCCTGCTATCTCATGCGTACTCCAAGGGGGCTCCTTCATCAGATCACACTCGTCACCCAGGAAGGTCTGGGAGATTGTGTCAATGTCTTTAGATCTTAAGGTGAAGGACTGATTGCTTTACAGTAGGGGACTTGTGAATTCATGTTGGGTTTTCAACTGCTTGTATCTAAGTAAGGAACATCTTCGGAAAAACGTGTAAAATCAATTTATTTTAAAAAAAGTATCGGGTCATTTTATATAGAATATCTATTTTCAAAGGAAAGGTTATTCATTAAAGTAAAATTAAAAAAAAAATATTTATTGAAATTTACAACACTTTTATAACAATACAAATAAATATAATGGCAGGAATGATACATAAAGTCTTGGATAATGACAAGTAGGGAAACTACTCGCTGTTTGTACTCAAACAACAAATTCAACTTAACAGATCACGAGGCCATCGTCTTTTCAGACACCTTGGAGGATTATTAGGAGTCGAAGAGGTTGCTAGGTTTTAAAATAGTGGTTTTGAGTGGGAATAAAGTTGATCATGAAAAGACTAGTATCGGGGCCAAATTAGCAACAGATGGGATTTGAGGTCGTCATGGATGGCTTTATTCGTAACAAAGTAAAGAGCATTGAGGATTTTACGAAGGATTTTAGTTTGTAAGGATTGGATACAAGAGGAATTCGATGGCTTTGTGGATCCACATAGTTCTTCTCCGAATACAACATTATAAAATTAAACCATCTTTATTCAAAATATTTACCCTCATTTTTGGAACATTTATTCCTGAGAGTTAGCAAAGTGTTCAATCCCAAACCTTAAAACATCAGGCAGAAAATGCCATTATGTCTTGAAAAATATTCTAAAAAATTTATTTTTAAGGACATTGTCCAAATTTCTGCACAGATTCTAATCTCTTGGTGATTAGTTTGGCGAATAAAATAAGGGAGGACGTTGTAAACCTGCTCATTTAGTTTCTTCACTGTCTGTTGTGAAACATGAGGTCCTGGCGTTATCGTGTATGAGTATAGTTCTCTTATGATTAACCAATTTAGGTTGTTTTCTTTATAAGTTTTGTTGAATTATGCAAATATCTCTGCCGCACGATGTTGATATAATGATTTCACTTCTGCCTAGAAAGAAGAAATGAATTATTCCTGCTATTGACGACCATACAGAAACCGATAATTATTTTGGTTGGAAAATTTTTAAACTAACCAACATAATTTAATTTTATACGACCCAGCACTATAATATAAATAACTGTACCAATACAACCCATAGTGGCCCTTCAGCCAAGCGAATAAAATTTATTTAACAGGTTGGGGAATAATACCCTCCTTTCATCTGAGAAATATGAAATATATTAGAGTCAAATGCGAATATAATATCATACATATAATATATTATGGATTCCTGGTAGAACTGGAGAGCGGATAACAAGGCACAGATTGAATTTTATGTGTTATAATTTACATCGTTCCATTATTTATCGGGTTAAATATTTTCATGAAAATTAAATTAAATTAACTTTTTTTTTTTTTGAGAATGACTTGAGAATGACAAGTAGAGAAACTACCCACTGGTAGTACTCAAATCAAAGTTCAAATAAGAAGGTCACGTGGCCATCTTCTTTTCAGACGCCTCGGAGGATTTTCGGGAATTGAAGAGGAAGCTAGGTTTGAAACTAGAGGGTTTGAGTGGGAATGAAGTTTGCTATGAAAGGATAGATACCGTGTTCGGGCCAAATCAGCAACAAAAGGGACATTAAGGTCGTTATGGATGACTTTATTCTTAACAAAATAAGGAGCATTGAGGATTTTACGAAGGATTTTGTATTGTAGGGATTGGATACGAGAGGAATTCGATGGCTTAGTGGAGCCCCATAGCTCTACTCCGTAAGTCCAAATAGGTCGTATGATGGTCATGTAGATGAGTCTTTTGTAGTTAATTGGGAGCTTAGAGCGTTTGTCTAGTAAGTATTGAAGTAGCCTGAAACGTCGAGCGGTTTCTTGTCTTTTCAGTCTTGCATGAGGATTCCAGGTTAATCGTTTGTCTAAATTAACTTAAAACTAAACTTATATTTTTAAATTAACAGCTCGCCCAGATAAACTGACATATCTCTTAATAGCTAGTGTAATTAACTGAATCCATAAATATATTTGGATGGGGCAACCCTTAGCAATTAAAAAATTATTCGTGAACAATCCGGAATATTTTCAGTTTTTTAGTTAATAAAAAAAACCTTATTAAGGTCCGAGAAAGATTAAACTCTAGCTCAAGGGAGTTACTGAGCTAGTTGAAGCTCTAAATCAAACTGATCTATGTTCAGGGGTGGTTAAAGTCTCAGCTACGCCATGCTACAGAAGTTTCCCTCAACATATATGTTCATATAATAACTCGTTTTATGTAAGACCAATATCTGGATGTAAGAATAAGTAGTTATTTTTATTGTTTTATGTTATATGTAATAATAATAAGGCTCGATATCGATACTTCGAATCTCTGCTTACTAACTTCACGCTACTACCCAAACCCAAATACGTCAGATCACTCTGAACGCAATCTTCCCACCTACGCCTCGGTCTATACCTCAGACACTTCCCAGTCGGCACTTCGCTTATCAACATCTTAGGAATTCGTTATATACTAAGCCGAGCAACTTTACAGGCCCATCTTAATCTTCGTGACGCTATCACTTGAAAAATATTCACTGTATATATGCTCCGCAATTCCGTAGTCTCCTATATTCCCCACTGGTCTCACATTTTTTGGACCGAATATTCTACGCAAAACCTTATTTTCGAATACCTGAAGACGTTGTTCATCCTTCAGCGTTAGCAGCCAGGTTTTACATCCGTAAAGAAGAGTTGGAAGGATAATGGTTTTATAAATTCTGATTTTTTAGATTTCAGGACAAAAGATACGAAATTAGTAGAGTCTCAATAATAACATGCATTTTCCGCCTTTATTTCCTCTTGAATTTAGTTTTGTAACTTAACAGCCCCATCTTAATCATCGTGTCGCTTTCACTTGAGTAATGTTTAAATGTACTACTATAATTATTTTAGAAGTTACTAGACAAAAAAATTACTTAATTATATTTTTATATGATTTGGCTCGTATAAATAAGTATGTTAAGACCGTGGAAAAAATCCAACGAAAAGCCCATAAGTCCCCAAACTAAAACAGAAAATGAAAATATCTGTCCAATATTTCGCCTATTCAGGCATCCTCAGGGTAGAAAGAGAATAACAGCAAAACAAAACGTGAATAATGCACCTAAGAAACACTCCACCACCTCCAACGCTCAAATGCATCTAATGAATCATAAGGATGGTTACTCGACCCCGGCTGGTTAAGGTTTGATAAAACAGCTGATAAATACTTCGGAAATTGAAATTGAATAAGGCGAAATATTGGAAAGATATTTTCAATTTCTGTTTTAGTTTGGATACTTAAGGGCTTTTCGTTGGAATTTTTCCACGGTCTTAAAAATAAATTATTATTATCTTACATTCCTAATATTATTTATTTATTCTCATAATTTTATTTCAGTTAACTGAGTTTTGCTAAGGATTATTTTTTTTTCTATTCTAATTATTTAATTTTGGTTACTTAATTGCTTATTTTATCATTATTTTTTTACACAATAATTCATAGTATTTTTTTTAAGCCACCAATTATTTTTTTTAACTAGGCAGCTTTATAAAATTATCCATTTAGTTTTATTTATTCATAAAAATTGGGAAAAACCATAATCCAGTCCATATAAAATCTTAATTTATTAAAATTATTAAGACGTTTCGACAATTTATGTCAATTTCAATAAAAATAAGTTAAAAAATCATTTTTATATTAATAATTGACCATGGAGGATAGATCCCCAAGAAAACATTTAAAATTAAAAATGCATTTTATGAGATTTTTTAGTTATAACTTTCGAAAGGTACATATGATGTTAATTGATGCAGGAGACATTACAATGATTGAAAATTACAAAATTGTTGAAACGTCTTAATATTTTTAATAAATTAAGATTTTATAAGTTTATTATAAAATCTTAATTATATAAGTTAATAGAGATATTAGATATAAGAATTTTATAAGAAATGAGGTTTTAGCGAAAAGTATAATGGAAAACTCGGAGAGATACGAACACAACTATAGGTGCTAACTTTGATATTAAACCAGCGGAGACTATCCTGGAGGAACAAAAATTAAGGAGGTGCGGACATCTACATAGGATGGAGCCATATAGAATCGACAGGAAGACCTACGAGACCCGCACAGATGGAAAAAGGCCCAGAGGAAGGCCTCGCATATCCCGCGAAGACAGCGTGAGGGATTCTTTCAGGAGGAGAGGAATGTACTGGTTGAGGAAAGAGATACTTGATCCAGGAGCTGTAGGAAGGGTCCTCACACTGCACAGCGGTGGAAGAGGGAAACATTATGATGATGGTTCTAATAAAAAATAAACTTAATACTAAATCTATACAAATATATTTTACCTATGCAATTATAGTTATGTTAATAAAATTAAAAAATGGCGATTTCAAACTTAAGTCAAAACCTTCTAAGAAAAGAACACTACTTAAATCTATAATAATAATAATGTCTTTATTTATTCTGGGACAAGTCCCTTTAGAATATTAATACAGGTACTGTAAGCTATTATGTCTTAGAGGGTGAAATAATTACATTTAATTAATTATTACAAGTAATGTAGTAAGTGAGAAAGAATAAAAAAAAAATTGAACAAAAAAATGTGAATTACCTACAATAACAATATTTTAAGAACAGATTAGAAGGAGAGAAAGAAAACAAAATTAAAATAAGTTAACAATAATTATATAAGAGGAACAGATTATGGTTACGTATATATCAAATTTATGCCAAGAAAAAAAAACAAAAACAAATGAAGAAAAATTAAACAATGTTATCAGAGATTTACATTTCATCCCTTTTTTTCTTTTTTTAATACCTATCTAAATGATTTTAATAATACATATGTAAGTGGTTTAAATTCCACACACTCATATATACAAATACATTTACAGAAGAGAAGAAGTAGTCATCACGAGACTAAGAAGAAGAAGCCACACGAGTCTGACGTACGGATATTTGATTGAGAGAGATGCACCACCAAAGTGCGGAAGTTGCAGAATGCAATTAACTATCACCCACATCTTGGAAGACTGCCCCCTGTATGAAACGTATTTTCATGGCTTGGGGATCGATAGGAAAATCATGACTATCCTGGGTAATAACACCACAAATATAGACAAAGTGATAACCTTTCTTAAACAAAATAACATGTTCAGTAAAACATAATAATTATTGGTTAAATGTAAATAAAATTTAAACCAATAGAATAATAATTAAATAAATATTGAACCAAAAGAAGAAAGACGCTGATGAATGAATAAATAATTAAATAAATATTGAACCAAAAGAAGAAAGACGCTGATGACCGTAGATGTTGTGCGTCTATAAGCAATAAAGCCTAACCTATGAATACATAATCACACACATAAATGTATATAAAAATACATCATTCATTCATCGAATAAAGAGAACATTAAGTCAAAACTGATCCCCTACTATTTTCGATTTTTTGGGAATTGTAAGGATAACAGGTGCTGGAATATACGGGATTTGAAGGCTGAATTAAAGATTATTGGAACGACGAATGGATGAAGGTATAGAATTCCAAAGGGAGGACGATCGGATAAGGAAAGCTCTGTCAACAGCTGTTCAGTAGGATGATATGTATGGATCTGAGATCCGAGAACGAATGTTACGGGAAAGGACTGTGGTTTTGAATTGAAGGAGATCGAAAATGTATGATAATCGGCGGGTTTGGATAACTTGGTAAAGGAAAGATGCTAGGACTTACTTACGGCGGTAGGAAGGGTAGAGCCATTTCAATTTATCATAATATCGGGTCACCGGAGCATCTCTCGGGATCCCAAAGATGTATCGAACGAAGCAATTAAGCAACAGTTTTAATTTTGCTTCGAGATCCTCAGAGATACCTCTCTACACTGTACAACAATAGTCCAAATGAGGGAAAATTAAGGAAGAAACTAGGAGTCTACGGATTTCAAAAGGGAACAGGTGACGAAGTAATTGAGACGCCTTAAGGTGGAGGAGGTACGACGAGAAATTTCAGAGATGCGGTTATTCCAAGAAAGGGTTTGGTCAAAATAATATAATAAAAAGTAATATACAACTATTAATTCCAAAAGATCAAAAGTACAAGTTTATTCATCCTTGCTTAAAGTTTATTAATTTAATCAATACGACAAGGATTTATTTAAATTGAAAAAAGAGAACAAAAAGAGTGGGGATATTCGAACCTTTGAGAAGATCCCGAATTTAAATATTTGCTCTCTTTTCTCTTTCCCTGATATTTCCTAAAGATAAACGCTTATTGCTGAGATGAATATTTGAAATTCGCGATTGAATACTTAACGAAGTTCTGTTGAAACAAACAAGCGACTGTGGAGATCCATCTGGAAGGAAATAAACCATATAAATATGGAAATGCTATAACTCAAAAACTTTACCAAATAACCGACTATAATCATAAGCGTGTGATATATTATACAATTAATTATATTATTAGTATAAGTGATAAATAGTAATAAATAGAAATAAATGATTAGTAATAAATGGGTGGTAATGAACAATAGTATTTTAAAATATATTTAAAATATCTGAATATTTCAGTTAATTTGGACACATTAATATTTTAATAAAAGTAATAATGTCTTTATTTATTCTGGAACAAGTGCCTTTAGAATAACAATAGAGGTTTTATAGGGTATTATTATATCTTAGATTATGATGTGATTACATTTAATTAATTAATACAATTAAATTAACAAATGAGAAAGAATTAACGGAAAAAATATTGCGAATTACCTCCAGTAATAACATATAAAGAATAAAGAAAGTAAAAAAAACATAGTACACGAAATAAAAATGACAATAATTATAGAGAGAGAAACAATAGATAATTACATATGTATGCAAATTACAATGTCAAGTAAAAAAAAAAAAGCAAAGCAAATAATGAAACAAAAATACAAACAATATCAATTATAAATAATAAATAAAACGCACTTATATATAAATAAAAATACATAATTCATTTATCAGTTCAAAAATTTTAATCTGAAAACTGAGCATGCTACTTCTGATTTTTTTTTTAATTGTAAGGATATAAGGTGATTGAAAATTAGGGATTTGAAGGTTGAAAAATTATTGGAAGACTAATGGAGGGTATTGAGTTCCAATGGGACGAGGATCGGATAAGGAAAGCTCTAGGTTTTAATCTCTTTTAGTAAAAAAAATATAATAAGTAGGTTTTGTCTTGTTATAAGGGCAATAAACAGGTGTGGTATTTCACAGTGTTTAGAGTCCTAAGTTTTTATACTGATGGTCCCGAGTCCCAGTTCCTTTTTGGTAGAAAAGGGAAAGGCTTTTTAATCTTAATAACAGCCATAGATCTCTGCGATCTGGTTGGGCTCACCCATGCTCTATAAAGGGGAAATGTATAAATTTACTTTATATATAAATTTCATTTAATTTTTATTACACAAGTAAACAATATAAATAATAATAACAATAACAATAAAACAACGTAAATAATTATACATGAAGTTGTTTTTCTATCTCCAGCTACATAATCGAATTTATGATATATCAGAATTCACGATACATAATATTTTCTGCATTATATATTCAGATTAGGCTTTAGTACGTCCTTTCATATTCATCAAGAGAGAAGGCTCTGGAAATAAATTATATTCCCTCGGTAAATATCCAAAGATAATATTCCAAAACATTAAGCAATGTCTGAGATTAAATTAAATTTTTACGTCTAAATATTTTTAATTTTTAAGTTCTCCCCTTTTGTGTTGTTTTGTGATGTTGAAAAATATAAATTGTAATGTAATTTTATCGATTTGTTTTATTTAAGGTTTCTAATCTATCTTAAGAGCCCAAATTATGTTTTTTAATACATTTTCACTACATTTGCCATTATAAAAGAAATATATTCTGTAAAAGTGTGATTAATTCGCGGGGTGCAAATGTTTAATTTTTGGTCACACGCGGATTGATCATCCCTGATAATTATTAACTACATAGAATATAACAGAATAGAAAAGTAACAATATTCAGGTACTAAGTTCCTTTATAATAACAAACATAAACAATAATGAAACATAATATGAGCCCGTTCACAGCACAAATTGACTAACTCCACTTTTTGAAAAATCTTAAATTTAAGTGTTCAATCCAAAATCCTTCGCAAAATCCTAATCGCTCCTTAATTTGTCACAAATAAAACCATGCATAATGACCTTAACGTTCCATATGTTACCGATTTAGCCCATTCCAGATACCTATCATTCCATAATAAACTTCAAACCCATCCAAACCCACTAGTTTCCATCCTTGCATCCAATTCCATCCCGGATATCCTCCTAGGCGTTTGAAGAGAAGATGGCTTAGGAACCTTCTGTTATAGAAATTTTATTAGAGTGCTGCCAGTGGGTAGTGCCTCTACATGTCCTATCATGTATTATTTACTCTTATAGCAATTGTACTAGATGTATATATTACAGTTGTACAACTCAATATAATAATTTAAAAACAAAAATTAAGTGTAAAAGCACTTGGTATAGTCATAACTTTTTATATTAGTAAAACCATTCCCAAATAATAAAGGTTAACACCATTAAACGAAAATTTTTTTGACCACTGAATAATAAATAATTTTTTTCATAGTTGATTTTGATTAACTCCATACTCTAATGCAAATCGTTGCAATACCATTTAAACGCACTAGCAAGCGATAAATGATGAATTTTATCTTGTTAGAAAGAACCAAACAACACATTTTCCAATTTAAATCTGACTATAATGAAGATTCAAAATTTAATGCAATATAAGGAAATCAGATAGGCCACAGGCGACACAGTATGAAAAATGTGGACCAGCCTTTATTATACCCTAAAGGTAGATCTTTAACGAGGGAAAAAAGGAGAGACATGATGGATCTGCTGAAAGTAATTCCTCCTGTTAAACAAATTACTTTAAAAACTTGCGAAGAAATCGAAATGACGAGCCCTCACATACAGCTGATAATGATGATTATTTACACTGCTGATGTTTTTCTTGAAAACTCTCTGAGTATCGAGTTTCATCCTGAACCAGTTGCTTTTCAAAATATACTTGTAGGTAATATCCATCCACTGTAAACCTTTTCTACCTGTTCGAACCATGCAGGTTTGGTATTTTTTCCCTTTAAATACGACATTCTTGTGGGTTTCATTCATAGCAGGGTTTAATTTGTCATTATTATTTATCAATTATCATTTTATTATATTTAGCCCTGAAGAAGACCTGGAATGTGGGTCGAAACGTTAGCTTTGATATAAATAGCTCTACATTTTTAAGATAATTTTTTTACTCTCCACTCAGATCATTTTCTTCCTCATATATGCATAATGTCAACTAATATTCTTCAATAAAAAAATATAAGTTTATTTTCCGCTACAACCTGTCCAATTTCTGGTTTTCCTGAAATATGTTATCCTCCCTCTACGAAATATTACCCGATTTCCAAAAGGCCACTTCCACCCAGGACGTGTCCGCCATTGTTCTTGAGATGCTAGAGGATGGCAGACACGGAAGGAAGAGAAAGGAGCACCTCATCAGGTATTAAAGGCGCGCTATCTATTCAGGGAATGCCACTCCACCATATCCTAGATTTATGTCTTGTTTTCTCCTTCTTCTTCTTGAAGCCTCTATTTCCTCGAGTGTTTCTTCTTTGAGGTTAATTGCCCGCTCTTCAATCCATTCGGAGCGCGAGTACACAAAACCATCCCGACGTACCCTAGACTTTCATCTCGAGTGGTCGTTTCGACTTCTCATGCTGTCGTGTAAACTCAAGTACCTCTACTATATTCCATTCAGATATTAAATAGAGATTTTTACAGCCTGGTGAATTGCACTCAGCGTGGATATTTTAAAATTCTGATTAATCAAAACATCATATTACAGTGTTTAACAAACCTCTGATTCGAGTAAAATTATTTTAGGAAAATTTATGACCTCAAATACAACATAGATATATAGGAGTAATTAAATAATAAAATCAAATAAAGGAAAGCAGTTTTTTTTTTAGTAGACTTATCAATAAGGAAAATGCTTAAGAAGATTATCATAAATATCATCATCCTTTTGAAGAAATTCTTAAATGGTCAACAATATAGACTTAAAAGTTTATGAAGACACAGATTTATGAACATTTAGATAAATTAAAAAAACAATCATGAGAAAATGTTGGTTAATATTTTTTGGTAATATTTAAAGAATGAGCTGACTAGAAAAATATTCATCTATTTTGATTGAAGAAACCTAAATGGTTTACAGAAGTTTGTAAAGATCATGTCTTTTTAGGGGCTACACAAAGAGCAATAAAGAATAGATTTTAAAAGTTTCCAGGAAAAGAAAACCATTCTAATATAAATGGAATAGAAAATGGATAGGTGAAAGAAAGAAATAGTAACGATTCAAAATGAAAATTTCACATAAAGATTTCTATTAAAGATCAAATAACTATATAAGAAAACAAAATTAGTGCTATAAAAATGCTAAACCAACTAAAATTTCTAATTATTCCGGCGATTGATTCTGATCTTAGACAAATCACCTGCTTGCGCAATTAGAAACAGTGCAGGCTCTATACATACACTCAATGAAAAATCATGACCAAGCACAGCTCATCTTACATCAACATCAAATAAAGTACCCTAATAGGGCCTAGAGCAGTTTTCTTCAACCTTTTTGCACCTGTGGACCGGTAAAAATAGGATAAATATTTCGCGGACCAACTGAAAGCTAAGACAAATAAAAACCAATAAGTAGATATTATTTTTTATTATAGAATATGTTATCCAATTACATTTATTAGTGCGATATCAGCTGATGCTTCTTTGATATAACAGTTGATATTCGAGGCTTCTGCGTTGTTTCTGAGAGACGAAGCGCTGCATTAACATCTATTCGGTTTCTCTGTTTGGTTTTTATTACAGACATGGCTGAAAAAGTCTTTTCATATAAATAGGAATTCGAAAAATTTACTAATAATTTGATAGCTTTGCAACTCAAAGTTGGATATTCTTTTTCTAGCGATATCCAAAATTGAGGCAATGAATGCATTTTATGTCTGGAGACCAGAGTGACATCAGAAGACAACTGGATCAGCTTTTCTTTTTCACGTGATCAAAAGTGCACATGAGTTTATGTCTTCCAAGAATGGATTATTAATCCAAAGGTTACCTTTACAATTATCTTCATTTTCAGCTAATAGTCTTAAATGTTGCTTTATTATGTTAAATATGACTTTCGTGTTCACATCAGCAGCAATCGAAAATTCATCCAAAAGAGAAAACATTTCTACATCTTCCTCTTGTAAGTGACTATTCCTAAGAACTAGCTTCTTTTTGAACGCATCCATTTTATTTCTTAAAGTAAAAATATTTGTATATGAACCCTACGGAGAAATATTAACTTCATTAAGCAGACTGAATATGTCCGCCATATTGTTATTATTTATTGTATTTGTACAATTTTATACATAATACGTCACGGTGATTTCCAATTTGACCAACATTTTTCGCGGACCGGCAGGAAATTTCTACGGCCCGGTAATGGGCCGCGGGCCGGCGGTTGAAGAACACTGTTCTAGAGTATTGACTTGTTAGTTATTTTATAGTATTTTATTTTAGGATTCATGTTTTGGATGTTTTAAATTTTCGATTAAAAATATTTTTTGATTTTTGAAAAGTTACTTAGCACTTAGCACTTAATGGATTAGAAACTAGTGATGATTGGACTGGGAACTCGTATCAGGGCGCCGAAAATCGTATCAGCTTATTAAGGCATGTGCTTCTGCACAGGACAGCTCTTGTGGCTTTGACATGTTATCGGTCTTATCGACGCTCATATTATATATAATAATACTCTACTATTATTATATTACATAAACAGGGAGTAGTTTATTATATATTTGAAGCAGGCATTATCTTTAATTAAATGTTATAATGCAGTAGATCGGTGAACAAATGATTTTAAATCTTAATTATGTTTCACTTTATAACAAATGAATGTAATAACTTTCAGAATCACAATATCAAAACAATCAAATGTATTTATAAACATGTGTTTATTACCATATGACTGATTGTCATTTGTTATTCATTGTAAGTGCCAGTGTAAGAAATATTCCAATATAATAAATGACTGCTAATCAATATCTAATATTTTCATTAAGTAAAAAGGTTGCTAATTAAAAATAAATATTAAGTGTTATAATACATAGAAAAATGATAAATTTGTAGTAAATCATACCGAAAAACAAACAAATGATTAACAGCCCTTTAGTGTACTGAAATATTTATTATATTGCCACTAACAATGTATAACGAATGACTATCAAATCCTTGGTTATGCCGTCCTTCGGAAGGGACATTATACGGGGGGCCCCGTGCCTATACGATGTCAGGTACTCGTTAAAAACCACTATCTTAATTAAACCATAGCAGCATAAAGTGACATTAAATTAAAAAAACGAAAGTCAATCACTCATATGGGTTACATATAAAAAGTACATTACAGTACAGGAATTTAAACAGTTCAATTCTTTCGAATAAAGCGTTTATTATATATATTTTTAAAGTATAACAGTAATAGGAGATCATCAACTATGTACTTGTTTTATTAATAAGATTTATTATGAAATATTGTTCCATTGATTTTATAAAAATAATACAGGTCTGAGGTAAAAAAAAATTGTAATATATTTAATTAGTGGGTTTAACACTATTTTTGTGCTGATTGCGAAAAAAATTGAAAGAATTCCATCACCTCTAGATAAGTCGCAGATTTCACTTGAAAATTTTAGGGTCTAGACTTAAAGAAGACATATGTTAGCCTTTCGGGTATATCGATATAGAGAAAAGGGATTTGTCCTTTTTTTTTTACACAAGAGGGTGACCTAGTTATATACAACAATGTACCTGAAATCATGGAAATGCTCAAACTTATGAACCAGAGGAATGGTGACTTTTCATCGATTCATCAAAAAGGAGTTTGAAAGCTGTACTTGTTCACAATGGTAACCGATATGCTTCTGTGCCTGTTGGACATTTTGGTCATTTGAAGGGATGCTACGAAAATCTTGAGTTTGTTCTTAATAAGTTCGGCTACTCTGGTAATAAATGGACCATTTGGGGTGAATGTTATTTCCATGTTACTAGGTCAACAAAGTTTTTATACAAAGTTTCCAGGTTTCCTCTGTGAATGGGATAGCTATGACAGGAAACAACACTATGCCAAGCAGACTTGGCCAATCAGAAAGGCTCTTATTCCTGGAGTTAAAAATGTTGAAAGGCAAAGTTTAGTCGATACTAAAAAGGTCTGACTTCCACCACTTCATATCAAATTGGGGCTAATGAAACAGTTTGCGAAAGCATTACTCAAAGAAGGAGAGTGTTTCAAGTATCTTTGTGAACATTTCTGATGCTAAGCTGAAAGAGGCAGTCTTTGTTGGGCCTGACATCAGAAAACCAGATCCATGGATTATGGATGTTTGTTTCAAGTCCAACTGGCGCACATGTGTGCGAGTTGAATTCTATTGGATCTAAATTCTATCTCTTCTGTCTTCCACGCTCCCTGATCTAGCTTTTATTCTGCTGCAACCTGCTAAAAACACTAGAAACCCATATTGAAGTCCCATATGTATATTTCATACATTTGTATGCATATAGGGAATGAAAATTTTATACGATTTTTGCCATGTATAAAGGTAAAAAAAATCGTAAATAAAAATAATTGGATAAAAGCTAACTCTCAGGAGCTAAGTAAACACTGGCCTTCTGGAATAAAATAAACTGGAAAGAATAAAAGTGCTTTATTGAATTTAGAGATAAACCGTCGTGTGAAATTCAGTTTTATAAATTTCATCTCGGAAAGAATACAGGCTCCGTGCTCAGAATAATTTCTTCTAAGAGCAGAGGGACTCAGGCTTCGCGTTCGTGGTAATAAGGTTTTGTAATCAGTTACATTTCATTCGTTCCTGGGCTTTCGTCAGTTCATTTTTTATGGCAAAGTAGTATTTTAGCTGCTGAAGGGAAAAGATAAAGTTATGTTGAACATCTAGATATAGGAAAATCTTCAGTAAGATTTCATTTATCTGCAACATCCTGATCATGTGGCTACTCTATATTTTTCGTAATTGCGCCATAAGAGCTATAACACGGGACACATTGGGTGTAGTGATTATAACCTACTATGCTCAAGATTGCGGGTTGGCAGCCCGGCAGGAGGTCTTAGGATTTTTTAAAAGTGGTAAATCATCCATCATCATCATCATCATCCATTGGTTATAATGATCTTGTTGCCAGATACTCTTTAAAGATCCCTATCCTAAGTAGACCTGGATAGCCTAATTTAGGATTTTAGAATGGTCTGATTAGCCATAGCAGTATTAACCCTTTAACTGCTGCGATTGAAGAACTTTACGTCATTTAAACAGGGGGGGCGTGGAAATATTTCATTTGAACTAGGGGGCGTAGTAAATAAAGGTTGGGAACCACTGATATAAGCAATAGCTCCTTTTCATGCCAATTCCTGACTTAGCCACTTATGCACAATTAAATAAAACGAGTCCGCTTCCTTTTCTACATAATAGAAAAAGTCATAACTTTTATACAGAGTACAGTTTTATGTGATTATGTAGTGAGGAAAAAAAAATAGGTGTACGTTTGGGATAAACTGGTGTTGTAACGCAACCAGTAAAAGATGATCCAGCGGTGGCTAAAATTAATATTTGAGTTAAAGTCTGGAAATTTAAAATTACAATACGCTATTTCTTTGTACAAAAAAAAAATGGCTAACAAATTCTTCTGAGTGGCCAAATCGGATCTTCTTCAGGGCCCGAGGAAGATAGAATGGATATGAATGATGGTGTCGGAAATCGGGCGTCAATGATGGAATGGACAGCCATCCGTTATCTGGGCAGAAGAAGTCATCATTATTCCTAATAAGATTGGCCTTCTCTGCCAATTTATAATTTTCCCTTAAATGGATACAGAGGCTCCATCGCCGAAGTGGTTATATAAGTCATTT